>CAXHKT010000183.1:513200-658200 GCA_964017195.1 Siderastrea radians
ATGGAAGAACTGGGGAACAATGAATGCCGTTTTCGAACATTTCGGTTGATTCTTCCATTTGTAAACAGGAACTAGACAATCAGTCGTTTTTCATGCTAGCACCTTTTGGTGTAGTGTCCAGTGTCCCATTTGTGATCTTGTTCTAGGAGGCGCCCTTGAGAGGTGAACAGAACTCCTCACCTGGCGCTTGGACATCTCTCGCAGACACCAATTTGGTAATCTTACATCTCGTTCAGTTTTTTGGGCGGCGTTTTTGTCTTCTTGATCTAAAATGAATTCTTCAACTGAGCAAACAGAAGCAAACCTTTCCTCGGCGATTTTAAAAAGTGCGCATTTTTTGTGTGCGACTTTCGGGTGACGTTTCCTTCAGTACGTTCATTCATCACCAGTGAAATTTCGTCGTTAGCATTGTTGATTGGACTAACGATATTTTTTCACAGTGAAATGTCGTTCATGCTCCTGATTGGCTGAAATTGAAGCTGAGGCTAAATCTGAGTATGAACCTGAGTTTCAATCTTAGTCCCAACCTG
Organism: Siderastrea radians; assembly: GCA_964017195.1. NCBI lineage: Eukaryota > Metazoa > Cnidaria > Anthozoa > Scleractinia > Rhizangiidae > Siderastrea > Siderastrea radians. The sequence goes on from CAXHKT010000183.1 coordinate 513,731, forward strand.
AGTCTAGTCTGAGTCTGACTGTCACTCACCGGATTGGTGGTGGAATGTCCGACAGCATATGTGTAACACGAACTACTGGCCGCATATTCGGAAAGAGGGGACATCTGCAAAGCAAAAGAAAGACACGGCCATCAAAAAAAACAACAAAACAAAACAAAAACAATTTGCCTCTTCTGTCGTCAAATTTTAGAGCAGATATCTTCAACATCTTTCAGCTGGAATCAGGATTCGACTTTACTCAAACAATAATGCATTCAGTGAATTGTAACTTACCGAATTGTTACCGACTCCATATCCGTGAGCTGAAATGCTGACAGCTTGCTCGGAAAAAGGCGATGCCTGCGAAAAAAGAAGATGACCCTATTCAGACAGAGAAAAGTAGCGTTGTGTTACTGAGCCTAGAGGGAGTCTTTTCAGAAATAGAAAAATTTCCAAATATTCTTCTACAACTAAGAAAGCCGCAGGACCTTCTATACACGCATTAACTTGAAGCGAGACGCACATTGAAATACACAACCACTTACCCTCTTTAAAGATTGGTTTCACTTTTCAGCCCAATGGAGTTTCTACTTTATAGATGTATCTAATCAAGCCTTACAAAGTTCAAGCGCAATAAGCGATGGATACGTAGCCACTTGATCCGCTTTCACGCCATTACCATTGATTTCAGATTTCATTCAAAACAAAATATGTCATATCAACACTCAATTACCTCCTAATGGCAGTAATGGCTCCCAAAATTGAGGTATCATACACAGGGTATAAAAACAATGGCAAATGTCAAACAGAGAAAGCTGTTGTTTAAAGACGACACTCAGAATTTGGGGCCAAAGAGATAGAAATTAACGTTTTGATAATTAACGATCAACTTCACTGAGGACGCGGATAACAACGCTTTTAGAGATTACCGCAAGTTGTTAAATCGTTCCTGTCATGAAGCGTTAATGTCCTATAGAACACGGAACAGCTATTTGCTTATCAGCGTCAGTTCGCTCGGGGTAAAATATTTCATCGCCTGTCAAATCGAAAAGGAACGTGTCTTTCTGAATTGGCGCACCGAGAATTTAATTGCTGTACGCAATTACCATTTCATATCGACAAGAGCGCACGTTATTAAATGCTTACCGGATGGATGCAATGCCTTGCCGAAGAACTGGACGGTTCCATGACAAATGGCTCCCTTTCTGGAGTTCTTATGTCGTCGAGTACAACGCAACAGTCTGGCGAGAAAAATAAAGAACGTTTTAACATGGAGGTTGAATTTCCACCCCAGCCCTGCGCTCTCTGACACGCAGTTAATTGTTTAAGACCTGTTGGTCTAGTGCTGACCGACGCCCGCTTCTCGGGCTGAGCAGAAAAGTAATTTCATAGACAGGGAGACCATTGATAGCCCATGGGGTTAAGACGAAGGGAACCCTTGCCCCATATTGACGCCCCAACATTTTCTGGGAGTGCGCGAACAGTACTGTACACTGAGAGAAATAGTCTACTTCAACCGGCCACATCAACGGAAGACTCGACTATCCCTGCAATAAACGCAACTTACTTTTCGGTCTTGAAACTGTGCAGCAGGACTGAGCTTAAAGACTGAAAGAGATGCGCTCACATTCCGTTGAGGTGAAGGCAACAAATGAACACACCGCTCTACTGACACCAGAATAAGTCCCGGAATGCGGGCGCTTTAAGTGTCACGCGGAAACGTCCATCTGTTTACGCGAGCACCAAAAACAGCCAGTCACCTATAACTTTGATAATTTCCACACACCACCAAATTTCAGAAGCCACAATAACCTACGTTTTTTTGCTACTTCCTTTTCCCTCGAAAAACCGACAAGAAACAGCCCTAACTATGTTAAAACAATGTTTGTGTTCGAGCGATTACTTTTCGATAAGAAAAAACACCCTGGCACTTATCACAGGGTATCGAATGAGGGCCTAACAAGACTCCTTCATAGGTAACACCTGTCTACCTCCCTCGGAGGCCACCAAAGATTGACTACTCATCGGGTGAAAGTCCTCAACTGCATTCTGTGTAATATTGAGGGCGCTTTGTTTCCTGCCAGTCGTGCGACGTCCGAGAGTTTCAAATTCAAAGACATTCAATTAAATTATCGGAGACAACCGTGACGAATTTCAAACCTTTGTTTTCTTTTTTTTTACATTTTAAGTGATTTCTTATCAACACACGCTCTTAACAGCAGTGGCAAATACATTGTGATCTTATCAGCCTCTGTAAACACGCCGATAATAAGGGAATTAACACCCTTTTAGAAAATTCCATTGTCAAATTATATGTTGCAAACGTTCGAGACATACGTTATTTTTTTGAAATGAGGTAAAATATATCTCAGTAACACCTTGCCCTGGCAATGAAGAGCTTAAGAATTGCTTTTATGAGCATGTTCCAGAGAATAAAGGCAACTTCAAGTAAGGAGGTATTCCATGCGATAGGTTTTGAAATTTAAACCACGACTTAAACACTTATAAGTAGTTAAGCTATTATCTATTTGAACCCAAGAAGCCAATTGACTGACCCCCATCGCAGGAAACAAAATGGGAAAGACAGAAGAGAGGGAAGAAATAAAAAGAAAGGCTGTCCTTTTTGCAACAAAAGACTTCAAGTAGAGAACTTGCGAATATTTGCGGTCGAGAAAGCATGAAATAGATTCCACGAATCGATCTTATACCATCGCATTGTTATAAGAATAATAGAACGAATGTTTGTACAATGTTCACGTCTTTAAAAAACAGTATTAGCAAACACCGACCAACACAAAAAGAACATTTTCCCCATTTTGATTCGTGCAAAAAACAAACACATTGTTCAGACACTAGTTTCGTTTCTTTCCTTTTTCTGACACTGTAAACGAAGTCTGAATTCTGCGGACAGCCAGTTCACTGCGATGACCTACCTACACATAATTCTACCTTTATCCCCAGTTCAAATATATGCATTTCATATATTAATATTCAAAGAACATTAGTTGTTGCGGTGCAAGAACACACTGCTTTCGTTTCTATCCACCAGCAGCGAGCCTTATAATAACATCAACTTGATCGTCTTAGGGTGCTGGCCTTAATTGACGCGGTATTACCCGGCCTTAATGCTGTATTTAAGCTGGTTCTAATTTCTGGTTACGTCAATCACACCTTTAAAGGTAATTAAGCCAGCCGTGGAGACTTTTTTGAGCTGCGCAGCTCGAGACTGACGGGCCAAGAGACTGTCAAATTCAGCTTACAAACAACTAGGCCCACAGGTAGGGTGTCCGCCTGCACTCGCCCCGGAGTCCCTGAGCGGAGCCTCTGACTGGAGCCTGGACACAGCCTACATTTTTAAAACACAGTTGCCATGACTGCCTGAAAGGACAAAAAAACAACCAAAAAACAAAAACAAAAACAAAACAAAGCGTGAGACAGAAAGAACATTTTAGAATTATGTGTTGGTCATCGCAGTGAAATGGGTGTTTCAAGCTAAGCGCGTGAAAAGAAGAAACCTGAAAAAATTCAGGCTTGGTCGGGAATCGAACCCATGACCTCTGTACACATAATTCTACCTTTATCCCCAGTTCAAATATATGCATTTCATATATTAATATTCAAAGAACATTAGTTGTTGCGGTGCAAGAACACACTGCTTTCGTTTCTATCCACCAGCAGCGAGCCTTATAATAACATCAACTTGATCGTCTTAGGGTGCTGGCCTTAATTGACGCGGTATTACCCGGCCTTAATGCTGTATTTAAGCTGGTTCTAATTTCTGGTTACGTCAATCACACCTTTAAAGGTAATTAAGCCAGCTGTGGAGACTTTTCTGAGCTGCGCAGCTCGAGACTGACGGGCCAAGAGACTGTCAAATTCAGCTTACAAACAACTAGGCCCACAGGTAGGGTGTCCGCCTGCACTCGCCCCGGAGACCCTGAGCGGAGCCTCTGACTGGAGCCTGGACACAGCCTACATTTTTAAAACACAGTTGCCATGACTGCCTGAAAGGACAAAAAAACAACCAAAAACAAAAACAAAAACAAAACAAAGCGTGAGAAAGAAAGAACATTTTGGAATTATGTGTTGGTCATCGCAGTGAACTGGGTGCTTCAAGCTAAGCGCGTGAAAAGAAGAAACCTGAAAAAATTCAGGCTTGGTCGGGAATCGAACCCATGACCTCTGTACACATAATTCTACCTTTATCCCCAGTTCAAATATATGCATTTCATATATTAATATTCAAAGAACATTAGTTGTTGCGGTGCAAGAACACACTGCTTTCGTTTCTATCCACCAGCAGCGAGCCTTATAATAACATCAACTTGATCGTCTTAGGGTGCTGGCCTTAATTGACGCGGTATTACCCGGCCTTAATGCTGTATTTAAGCTGGTTCTAATTTCTGGTTACGTCAATCACACCTTTAAAGGTAATTAAGCCAGCTGTGGAGACTTTTCTGAGCTGCGCAGCTCGAGACTGACGGGCCAAGAGACTGTCAAATTCAGCTTACAAACAACTAGGCCCATAGGTAGGGTGTCCGCCTGCACTCGCCCCGGAGTCCCTGAGCGGAGCCTCTGACTGGAGCCTGGACACAGCCTACATTTTTAAAACACAGTTGCCATGACTGCCTGAAAGGACAAAAAAACAACCAAAAAACAAAAACAAAAACAAAACAAAGCGTGAGACAGAAAGAACATTTTAGAATTATGTGTTGGTCATCGCAGTGAACTGGGTGCTTCAAGCTAAGCGCGTGAAAAGAAGAAACCTGAAAAAATTCAGGCTTGGTCGGGAATCGAACCCATGACCTCTGTACACATAATTCTACCTTTATCCCCAGTTCAAATATATGCATTTCATATATTAATATTCAAAGAACATTAGTTGTTGCGGTGCAAGAACACACTGCTTTCGTTTCTATCCACCAGCAGCGAGCCTTATAATAACATCAACTTGATCGTCTTAGGGTGCTGGCCTTAATTGACGCGGTATTACCCGGCCTTAATGCTGTATTTAAGCTGGTTCTAATTTCTGGTTACGTCAATCACACCTTTAAAGGTAATTAAGCCAGCCGTGGAGACTTTTCTGAGCTGCGCAGCTCGAGACTGACGGGCCAAGAGACTGTCAAATTCAGCTTACAAACAACTAGGCCCACAGGTAGGGTGTCCGCCTGCACTCGCCCCGGAGTCCCTGAGCGGAGCCTCTGACTGGAGCCTAGACACAGCCTACATTTTTAAAACACAGTTGCCATGACTGCCTGAAAGGACAAAAAAACAACCAAAAAACAAAAACAAAAACAAAACAAAGCGTGAGACAGAAAGAACATTTTAGAATTATGTGTTGGTCATCGCAGTGAACTGGGTGCTTCAAGCTAAGCGCGTGAAAAGAAGAAACCTGAAAAAATTCAGGCTTGGTCGGGAATCGAACCCATGACCTCTGTACACATAATTCTACCTTTATCCCCAGTTCAAATATATGCATTTCATATATTAATATTCAAAGAACATTAGTTGTTGCGGTGCAAGAACACACTGCTTTCGTTTCTATCCACCAGCAGCGAGCCTTATAATAACATCAACTTGATCGTCTTAGGGTGCTGGCCTTAATTGACGCGGTATTACCCGGCCTTAATGCTGTATTTAAGCTGGTTCTAATTTCTGGTTACGTCAATCACACCTTTAAAGGTAATTAAGCCAGCCGTGGAGACTTTTCTGAGCTGCGCAGCTCGAGACTGACGGGCCAAGAGACTGTCAAATTCAGCTTACAAACAACTAGGCCCACAGGTAGGGTGTCCGCCTGCACTCGCCCCGGAGTCCCTGAGCGGAGCCTCTGACTGGAGCCTGGACACAGCCTACATTTTTAAAACACAGTTGCCATGACTGCCTGAAAGGACAAAAAAACAACCAAAAAACAAAAACAAAAACAAAACAAAGCGTGAGACAGAAAGAACATTTTAGAATTATGTGTTGGTCATCGCAGTGAACTGGGTGTTTCAAGCTAAGCGCGTGAAAAGAAGAAACCTGAAAAAATTCAGGCTTGGTCGGGAATCGAACCCATGACCTCTGTACACATAATTCTACCTTTATCCCCAGTTCAAATATATGCATTTCATATATTAATATTCAAAGAACATTAGTTGTTGCGGTGCAAGAACACACTGCTTTCGTTTCTATCCACCAGCAGCGAGCCTTATAATAACATCAACTTGATCGTCTTAGGGTGCTGGCCTTAATTGACGCGGTATTACCCGGCCTTAATGCTGTATTTAAGCTGGTTCTAATTTCTGGTTACGTCAATCACACCTTTAAAGGTAATTAAGCCAGCCGTGGAGACTTTTCTGAGCTGCGCAGCTCGAGACTGACGGGCCAAGAGACTGTCAAATTCAGCTTACAAACAACTAGGCCCACAGGTAGGGTGTCCGCCTGCACTCGCCCCGGAGTCCCTGAGCGGAGCCTCTGACTGGAGCCTGGACACAGCCTACATTTTTAAAACACAGTTGCCATGACTGCCTGAAAGGACAAAAAAACAACCAAAAAACAAAAACAAAAACAAAACAAAGCGTGAGACAGAAAGAACATTTTAGAATTATGTGTTGGTCATCGCAGTGAACTGGGTGCTTCAAGCTAAGCGCGTGAAAAGAAGAAACCTGAAAAAATTCAGGCTTGGTCGGGAATCGAACCCATGACCTCTGTACACATAATTCTACCTTTATCCCCAGTTCAAATATATGCATTTCATATATTAATATTCAAAGAACATTAGTTGTTGCGGTGCAAGAACACACTGCTTTCGTTTCTATCCACCAGCAGCGAGCCTTATAATAACATCAACTTGATCGTCTTAGGGTGCTGGCCTTAATTGACGCGGTATTACCCGGCCTTAATGCTGTATTGAAGCTGGTTCTAATTTCTGGTTACGTCAATCACACCTTTAAAGGTAATTAAGCCAGCCGTGGAGACTTTTCTGAGCTGCGCAGCTCGAGACTGACGGGCCAAGAGACTGTCAAATTCAGCTTACAAACAACTAGGCCCACAGGTAGGGTGTCCGCCTGCACTCGCCCCGGAGTCCCTGAGCGGAGCCTCTGACTGGAGCCTGGACACAGCCTACATTTTTAAAACACAGTTGCCATGACTGCCTGAAAGGACAAAAAAACAACCAAAAAACAAAAACAAAAACAAAACAAAGCGTGAGACAGAAAGAACATTTTAGAATTATGTGTTGGTCATCGCAGTGAACTGGGTGTTTCAAGCTAAGCGCGTGAAAAGAAGAAACCTGAAAAAATTCAGGCTTGGTCGGGAATCGAACCCATGACCTCTGTACACATAATTCTACCTTTATCCCCAGTTCAAATATATGCATTTCATATATTAATATTCAAAGAACATTAGTTGTTGCGGTGCAAGAACACACTGCTTTCGTTTCTATCCACCAGCAGCGAGCCTTATAATAACATCAACTTGATCGTCTTAGGGTGCTGGCCTTAATTGACGCGGTATTACCCGGCCTTAATGCTGTATTTAAGCTGGTTCTAATTTCTGGTTACGTCAATCACACCTTTAAAGGTAATTAAGCCAGCCGTGGAGACTTTTCTGAGCTGCGCAGCTCGAGACTGACGGGCCAAGAGACTGTCAAATTCAGCTTACAAACAACTAGGCCCACAGGTAGGGTGTCCGCCTGCACTCGCCCCGGAGTCCCTGAGCGGAGCCTCTGACTGGAGCCTGGACACAGCCTACATTTTTAAAACACAGTTGCCATGACTGCCTGAAAGGACAAAAAAACAACCAAAAAACAAAAACAAAAACAAAACAAAGCGTGAGACAGAAAGAACATTTTAGAATTATGTGTTGGTCATCGCAGTGAACTGGGTGCTTCAAGCTAAGCGCGTGAAAAGAAGAAACCTGAAAAAATTCAGGCTTGGTCGGGAATCGAACCCATGACCTCTGTACACATAATTCTACCTTTATCCCCAGTTCAAATATATGCATTTCATATATTAATATTCAAAGAACATTAGTTGTTGCGGTGCAAGAACACACTGCTTTCGTTTCTATCCACCAGCAGCGAGCCTTATAATAACATCAACTTGATCGTCTTAGGGTGCTGGCCTTAATTGACGCGGTATTACCCGGCCTTAATGCTGTATTGAAGCTGGTTCTAATTTCTGGTTACGTCAATCACACCTTTAAAGGTAATTAAGCCAGCCGTGGAGACTTTTCTGAGCTGCGCAGCTCGAGACTGACGGGCCAAGAGACTGTCAAATTCAGCTTACAAACAACTAGGCCCACAGGTAGGGTGTCCGCCTGCACTCGCCCCGGAGTCCCTGAGCGGAGCCTCTGACTGGAGCCTGGACACAGCCTACATTTTTAAAACACAGTTGCCATGACTGCCTGAAAGGACAAAAAAACAACCAAAAAACAAAAACAAAAACAAAACAAAGCGTGAGACAGAAAGAACATTTTAGAATTATGTGTTGGTCATCGCAGTGAAATGGGTGTTTCAAGCTAAGCGCGTGAAAAGAAGAAACCTGAAAAAATTCAGGCTTGGTCGGGAATCGAACCCATGACCTCTGTACACATAATTCTACCTTTATCCCCAGTTCAAATATATGCATTTCATATATTAATATTCAAAGAACATTAGTTGTTGCGGTGCAAGAACACACTGCTTTCGTTTCTATCCACCAGCAGCGAGCCTTATAATAACATCAACTTGATCGTCTTAGGGTGCTGGCCTTAATTGACGCGGTATTACCCGGCCTTAATGCTGTATTTAAGCTGGTTCTAATTTCTGGTTACGTCAATCACACCTTTAAAGGTAATTAAGCCAGCTGTGGAGACTTTTCTGAGCTGCGCAGCTCGAGACTGACGGGCCAAGAGACTGTCAAATTCAGCTTACAAACAACTAGGCCCACAGGTAGGGTGTCCGCCTGCACTCGCCCCGGAGTCCCTGAGCGGAGCCTCTGACTGGAGCCTGGACACAGCCTACATTTTTAAAACACAGTTGCCATGACTGCCTGAAAGGACAAAAAAACAACCAAAAACAAAAACAAAAACAAAACAAAGCGTGAGAAAGAAAGAACATTTTGGAATTATGTGTTGGTCATCGCAGTGAACTGGGTGCTTCAAGCTAAGCGCGTGAAAAGAAGAAACCTGAAAAAATTCAGGCTTGGTCGGGAATCGAACCCATGACCTCTGTACACATAATTCTACCTTTATCCCCAGTTCAAATATATGCATTTCATATATTAATATTCAAAGAACATTAGTTGTTGCGGTGCAAGAACACACTGCTTTCGTTTCTATCCACCAGCAGCGAGCCTTATAATAACATCAACTTGATCGTCTTAGGGTGCTGGCCTTAATTGACGCGGTATTACCCGGCCTTAATGCTGTATTTAAGCTGGTTCTAATTTCTGGTTACGTCAATCACACCTTTAAAGGTAATTAAGCCAGCTGTGGAGACTTTTCTGAGCTGCGCAGCTCGAGACTGACGGGCCAAGAGACTGTCAAATTCAGCTTACAAACAACTAGGCCCATAGGTAGGGTGTCCGCCTGCACTCGCCCCGGAGTCCCTGAGCGGAGCCTCTGACTGGAGCCTGGACACAGCCTACATTTTTAAAACACAGTTGCCATGACTGCCTGAAAGGACAAAAAAACAACCAAAAAACAAAAACAAAAACAAAACAAAGCGTGAGACAGAAAGAACATTTTAGAATTATGTGTTGGTCATCGCAGTGAACTGGGTGCTTCAAGCTAAGCGCGTGAAAAGAAGAAACCTGAAAAAATTCAGGCTTGGTCGGGAATCGAACCCATGACCTCTGTACACATAATTCTACCTTTATCCCCAGTTCAAATATATGCATTTCATATATTAATATTCAAAGAACATTAGTTGTTGCGGTGCAAGAACACACTGCTTTCGTTTCTATCCACCAGCAGCGAGCCTTATAATAACATCAACTTGATCGTCTTAGGGTGCTGGCCTTAATTGACGCGGTATTACCCGGCCTTAATGCTGTTTTTAAAGACCCAGTTTAGCCCATTATGCTTCACGCGCCTCTATTATTGTTTTGGTCTACACGATAGCGAGGCTTCTATTGTTTTATCGGATTTCGCTTTTCTCACGGCAAACAGTTCATCGCGGCCGATCGCGTGGAAGGGAATCGATTGTTTCACCGCTTCTGCTGTCCTTAATTTTGTTTAAACACATGTAGCATGGACACTTCCATCTCAATTTCCGTATTGTCTGAAGAAAATGCCGCTGTGAATACCTACGGATCGATTGTTAGAGACCAGGAAACAACCGACAATAGCACAACGGAGGTTTGTTGTTATTTGTGCGATACTACGATGGAAAATTTCTCACTTCATTTCATTTCGCCTCATACACAGTTTTGTTTTCGAAAACTTGACCTTGTCTCCTTTTGGTTGCTATTAATTTTAGGACCGATCGTTCTGTGATTGTAAAGGCCATTGCGCCAGGAAGAAAGGAAGAGGCGCTTTGCAAGTGTCGCGAGGGCAACATCAAGTGTCACGACCTTTGTGCTTGCAACAAAGGAAAATGCAAGAACAAGGTAAAGTCTGTCGATACTTTCCAGGCCTGTATACATGTCTGATGCCCTTTCTAACTGCTCACTTCTTATTTCAGCCAAATGAAGATCAAACTGCCGAACGTGAAGAGCATTTGCGACCCCGACCCGCTGCTGATGGCGAAGTGAGATTTCAACAAGAGATACAGGATGCCCAAGACGAGATAACGGTAAGATTCACAAAACAGGAATGATTTTTGTTCGATTGGAGCTGTTATATTGCGACAGATTATCCTGCTATCAGGTTCTCTGTTTGGGTTTCGCTTCGCTTGCCGGCTCGTAACTTGTAGCTTGCTGCTCACTGCACACTTGCGCGCGAAACCCAAATAAGCAGTGGCCTGATATCAGGCTAGGGATTGACTGATATCAGGTAGGAACATGCGAGTTCATAAGTTTGGAGCCCCAAGTACATGCGAAAACTACATCCAAATGACCAGGGTGGGAAAGCAAAGTCCTCTAAATCCCGGGTGATTTTCTAAAGAATTGTTTATTATGTTTTTTCAGGAATTTTTGGCTACTCTTGATCCAGTCACAAAGGACAAGATTCTTGTCAACCTTCTCTCTATGGGTAGGGGAAGCCTCGACTTTGCCAAAAAGATTGCTAGTGCAGAGCCTGAGGAACCAGAACCACCTGCAGAGGATACTCCAGAGTGGTGTAAATGTCGAGTATGCAGGCCAATGCCTGATGACCAGGAAAATGTGTGTTGTAAAAGGGTGACTTGCATCACCAGCTATACAGCTTTTACAAACATCTGTTTAGACAGAGACATACTAGAAGTCTGTATCAAAGCTCGATGTGACATTCGTGCCAACAAGTTAAATTTCAGTATGGAGAACTTTCGCAAAGCTGGTTACTGGCAGTTTGCCCTATGGCGCTACGGTAAATTAGGAAGGGGAAACAGAAGGGTCATCCCTGCATGTGCTGTACGTAGGATCACAGAACACTATCCTGCACCAGATGGCAGATACATGGGCTTTAGAGCAAATTAAAGGTCAGAGACCATCACACTGATTGATATGTCAGAGGGCCCAAATTATAGCACCAGGCAAATCTTTATAACACTCTTTGTAATTTGCAAGTCTAAGTGTTGGAAATTGAAACCAAAACCAAAATTCTCTTCCTTGATTGACCAAGGTCAAATCACTACTAACTTCAACCAGGTGTGGCTTACTTAGATTCGTGGTGGAAAAATTGTTGACATGTAGCTTAGTAGTGTAACTGGATCCCACTGAAATTTGTTACTGTTCAGACCTGCCATTTGCTCTTATAATATAAATGGTAGCAAAGATTGTCATGATTGAAGCCTCTGTAGTAGGTAGACAACAAATATATATAATTTGAGTTATTTTATTTCAATAAAAGGTTTGGTAGCAGACATGTTTTTAGTCAAAGAAATCTTCTACTCTCAATATATGTGTATCTCAAAATACACAAGACCTGAGAAATGGAGAGGGTAGGATTACTCAAACAAGTACATTCTGTTGATTACAATATGTTATTTTTGCATTGACCTAGTGGTGAGAAAAAGCTAGTTTCTGATCTTATATTTATATTTGAACAAACTGACATAATGGAGGGTAGTGTAGAAGTTCTTCGCTTTTGTCAAAATGTTGACTTTCAAAATATATATTGATTCATAACTCCAGTAAAGTTCTTTAGATCCTGTTGAATAAAAGTATTACAGTCATATTGACCTACAATAGCTGCAAGGGTACAAACATCTTTCATCAATAAAATACCTGTACTGATCATCTGTGATTCTATGTTGTTCCCCGCAGAATGATATGCTATTGTTTTCTTTATTGTTTTGTTTTGTTTGAAAATATAGTGAATCTGATTTGAAACAGATAGTCAAATATTGCAGCTTTCAAAACTACATGTGCTGTACCTTTGGTAAAGGATATTTTATCTAGAAACATGAGGTTCTTCTTCAGAACAAAAAAAAAAGAGGTCAGCACAGAATTTCGAGTCATAAACTATTCAAATTCACTTCTGCACATTTTCAGTGTCTTTAGGCTTCAAGTAAAATCTAGAGGGTGCTTTCATCAGCTCTTCGGTTGGTGGCGGGGCCTTCATGGCGAGGGTCGGGGCAATCTGTTTGGGATTAAAATCGTCTACATCAGAGCGAGCTGAAAAACTGCCTTGGGATCCTCTACGTGTGTCCAACATCCTTGCCACCATGTATGGAAAGTATGTGTAGGCCTTGTCTTCCTTCACTATCTCAGCGTGGTACCGATGGGTCCGTTTTGAATACTTTCTGTGTGCCGCAAGTTCCCTGCCTGGGCTTTGCTTGGGCTTTCGAAAAAGGTGGAAGTTGTGGTCAATGGCAGCCAGGAGGATTCTCATAATGCAGTATGGGTAACTGGAAGTGAATGAAAAATTTGGGATGTTACAATTATTTTACAGAGAGGTGAGGTGGGGGGGGGGGGGGTAGGAAGGAAGAAGGTGATTATTAGGTGGTTGTGGTCAAGTTCATTCAGGAGTACTCCTATAATGAAGTAACTGGAAGCGAATGAAAAATATGGGTTAGAACAATTTAAGACAGTGGGGAGGTGGGGGTGGGGGAGAAGAAAAAAAAAAGGTGATTAGGTACAACAAAATAACTTTAAAATGATTTCAAGAATAAAATATGCCTAAAAAATGAAATACATTCAACAAGATACCCATTAAAAATAAAAAGTGGTTTTCACTCTGCACAATTGATTATCAATTATGTGATTGTACAACATTTCACTTAGATATAACACATACTCAAATGCCATCCTCTTTGGTGCATACTTCGTCATCATGCTTTTGAAATTTTCTAGTTCACCAGTATGCCTGGAAAAAAGAGAGATTAGATATGAGAACAGTGCCAAACCCTGGATACCATAGGAAGGAACTGCCTGTGTTGATCAATTGTCTGTAAAGCAGACTGTATGGCTTACAAGCAAAAAAAAAACAGACAATACTCACCGGAATCGAACATAGAAATGTAGGTTGCTGAGCCACTTTGGGTCGAGTATGATCTTGTGTAGCGCAGCCATTGCCTTTGAGGACTTTGACAAGGGTTTTCTTGTTGTCTCTTCTTCAACATGAGGACCATGTTTGCATGCTGACTCAGCCCAAGTGTGTTCCCGACATACATGATGCAACACTCCTTCCCATGTGTTCTGAAAGGACAACAATGCCAATCAGTTGAATGTGTAAGGGCTGGGTCATTATTTAGAGATGGGGGGGGGAGGGAGGGCTGGTGCATATGGAGGGAGGCCATGTTCAAGTTCTCCTGACCCTCCCCTTTGTGAAGCACATTTCTTGCTGACCCTTCCCCCCTTTGTACAACAAAGCTCCCTAGCTAATATGTGTGCATAAATTTATGTGGCCCCCCTTTTTTCCTGCATAAAAATCATTGACCTACCCCTACTTGAACCAGCCCTCCCCCCACCTCTAAATAATAACCAGTCCCTAAAATGTGTCTTCGAAAAGTTTAATCAGTTTCTTGTAATCTTTTCATTGAAAGTGAAGCAATCACCTTATCAATCACCTCCAAGTCAACAACAACTTTTGACACATGCTCCATAAGAGTATAAACACAATACCGAGCACTATGTCACTAGCTGACAAATAAGGGTCTTCCACCACAGTAAGTGTTGCTTCATCATCTCTTATGGAAATATTCATGTCAACTACATCACACTCAGCATCAGAAAGAGAGTAATCCCCATCACTGGAACAAAATGTCAGTTCACAAAATTGAACATTGTCATTCAAATACTGTCAACACAGGGTTGTCTCCACAGGGAAAGTAGATGGTCACAAAACAACAAAAAATCCGTGATATTTATTGTCTTTCAGTTAGACTGCATCTTCAAACTAATCGTTGCTGTAGCTGCTGGACATAACAGCTGAGTTATTGGCTACTTATGACAGCAGGGCAGTGAAATATCTACCGGACAACATACAATAAGGAAGTTACTGCACAGAACTGAGATGGTCCACATTACTTATCAAATAGATAACTAGAAGTACCTAAAACAAGCAAAAAAATTCTGAAAGGTTAGCTTTCATCCCTTGAAGGATTGAATAAATGATTGTCCAAAATTGTTATAATTTATAGCACATAAAAAAAGAAAATACTGTTTACCTGTCACTATCTTTACTTTCATCACTTTCATTACAAAGATCCTCTATAATCGAATCCAACCTGTGTAAAAGGCAAATTCAACAAAATCAACAAAAACATACACTGCATTGGTTACCTTCAGTATAGACTACTGACAATATTTGTGGACAATTTACCTACTAAGCATAAGATCAGGGTGCACCAAAATAAAAAGAGTCTGTTACATTACCTGTCTCCAAATTTAAAAGGATTTCCAAATGCATCCATTGTCCTGCTCTCATCATCATCATCATCATCACTGTTGTCATCATCATCACTGTCACCATCACTTTCATCTGTTTGGATCGTCACTGAATGAGGAGTAAGGATTGCCCATGGCAGAGTTTACAGATGGAACTAAATTAAGATGGCTGGCTTGCTTGTTAGTGCTTGAGCTGTTCAGGTGGGAACTTGTACCAGTAACATCAACATTTCTGCAAAATGAAAAAGTAATCACAATATCAGTTGAGAAAGCTAATGAGCAACAACACATACTGTTACGATCATTTATAGAACTTGTATTTTAGATGCCATGAAAAGGGTATACACTAAACATCTTGGTAGCTGAACCTTCAAACAGATGCTCTTTTGTATGAGAATATATTATGGAATAATCAATACCTGGACTGCAATAATTGCAATAATTGCATAATTGAAACAAGAAATGAGGACGCCCTTCCCAGTAGTAAACAAAGGGGTCAGTTTCTAAAAAACTGTGGTGCTGCACTGGTGGGGAAGTGAAACACAACACTTTGGATTAATTTTATCAACTGAGTTGATAAGGTAAATTGGCCACTGTAAAGAGACTGAAAGCTGATCTCTTGTGCATTAGCCCTGCGTCAGAGGGAAGCTGACAAAGGGCTAATGCTCAAACCGTCAGCTTTCGATCTCTTTACAGTAGCCAATTTACCTCATGCATTCCAGTAGTAAGTTGTAAAAGAAAAACAAGCCTTGAACGGGAATCAAACCCCATGACCCCTCTGATGCCAATGCAACACTCAAACTAACTGTGCTACCAAGCTAGCTGAGAGCTGGGCTGTTGTATATAGATCTATGTTCTGCTTTAAATTTTGCTTGGTTTGAATATTTCCAAACCTGCAGGAATCGACATATTTAATATAATATACTGCTTTTAGTGCAATTTCCTACGCCCTTAGAGGGTGCTACATGCCATGGACATAATTATTGAGGGCTAACAAGTGACAAACTTCATACCTTATAAACACAAAAAAGTAATACCACTGAATATAAACTTACAAGCTTTCACTATGGCTGCTTTCAAGAGATAATCTCCGTTTTTTCGCCACTCTAACTGACGTCAAATTCGAACTTGCTCCTGGATTACGACGTCGCTTTGCAGTCGACAAGAACAGGCGTTGAAGACAGCAACGGGTCTAGATCACGAGAAATCTCTCTGTTTTCACCTGGCTCCAAAATTCCACAGCTGAAATTAATGTTTGCAAAAAAATGTCAGAACAATCACGATTAAAGCTGAAAGACTCGAAAAGCACGTAAACAAGAAGGTTACGATTCGCTTGTCAAATAACAAACAATCAAAAACTCGGGCTTACCTCACAGGCCGTAAAGTTCTATCCGTCGGTATATGAAGAAGAAATTCGGCAAACTCACTATTTGTGGCTCCCTCAAGACCAAGTGCTACCTTTCTTTCGTTCCACAGGACAAACACAGAAGATCTAGGCTTTATCTGGCGGACCGAACCCGCTAAACGCGGTCTTCCTCGCGTCGGATTCGACATGTTTTAACAGACATCACATTATATTTTGCCAGACTACGGATAAAACTTAAGCAAAATCAACAAAAAAAACAGACAGAAATGTTCCCTGACAATTATAGTACTCGATTGAATGCCTAAGAGCAAGGATCAATCAATGAGACGGCCGATGGAAGCGGATTGGAAAGACCAACAATAATGCTCGGATTTTTCAACATCAAGAAAATGGCCGCCAATGCTCGCAGCACGCAATGCATACTGGGCAAAACTGGGTCTTTAAGCTGGTTCTAATTTCTGGTTACGTCAATCACACCTTTAAAGGTAATTAAGCCAGCCGTGGAGACTTTTCTGAGCTGCGCAGCTCGAGACTGACGGGCCAAGAGACTGTCAAATTCAGCTTACAAACAACTAGGCCCACAGGTAGGGTGTCCGCCTGCACTCGCCCCGGAGTCCCTGAGCGGAGCCTCTGACTGGAGCCTGGACACAGCCTACATTTTTAAAACACAGTTGCCATGACTGCCTGAAAGGACAAAAAAACAACCAAAAAACAAAAACAAAAACAAAACAAAGCGTGAGACAGAAAGAACATTTTAGAATTATGTGTTGGTCATCGCAGTGAAATGGGTGTTTCAAGCTAAGCGCGTGAAAAGAAGAAACCTGAAAAAATTCAGGCTTGGTCGGGAATCGAACCCATGACCTCTGTACACATAATTCTACCTTTATCCCCAGTTCAAATATATGCATTTCATATATTAATATTCAAAGAACATTAGTTGTTGCGGTGCAAGAACACACTGCTTTCGTTTCTATCCACCAGCAGCGAGCCTTATAATAACATCAACTTGATCGTCTTAGGGTGCTGGCCTTAATTGACGCGGTATTACCCGGCCTTAATGCTGTATTTAAGCTGGTTCTAATTTCTGGTTACGTCAATCACACCTTTAAAGGTAATTAAGCCAGCCGTGGAGACTTTTCTGAGCTGCGCAGCTCGAGACTGACGGGCCAAGAGACTGTCAAATTCAGCTTACAAACAACTAGGCCCACAGGTAGGGTGTCCGCCTGCACTCGCCCCGGAGTCCCTGAGCGGAGCCTCTGACTGGAGCCTGGACACAGCCTACATTTTTAAAACACAGTTGCCATGACTGCCTGAAAGGACAAAAAAACAACCAAAAAACAAAAACAAAAACAAAACAAAGCGTGAGACAGAAAGAACATTTTAGAATTATGTGTTGGTCCTCGCAGTGAACTGGGTGTTTCAAGCTAAGCGCGTGAAAAGAAGAAACCTGAAAAAATTCAGGCTTGGTCGGGAATCGAACCCATGACCTCTGTACACATAATTCTACCTTTATCCCCAGTTCAAATATATGCATTTCATATATTAATATTCAAAGAACATTAGTTGTTGCGGTGCAAGAACACACTGCTTTCGTTTCTATCCACCAGCAGCGAGCCTTATAATAACATCAACTTGATCGTCTTAGGGTGCTGGCCTTAATTGACGCGGTATTACCCGGCCTTAATGCTGTATTTAAGCTGGTTCTAATTTCTGGTTACGTCAATCACACCTTTAAAGGTAATTAAGCCAGCCGTGGAGACTTTTCTGAGCTGCGCAGCTCGAGACTGACGGGCCAAGAGACTGTCAAATTCAGCTTACAAACAACTAGGCCCACAGGTAGGGTGTCCGCCTGCACTCGCCCCGGAGTCCCTGAGCGGAGCCTCTGACTGGAGCCTGGACACAGCCTACATTTTTAAAACACAGTTGCCATGACTGCCTGAAAGGACAAAAAAACAACCAAAAAACAAAAACAAAAACAAAACAAAGCGTGAGACAGAAAGAACATTTTACAATTATGTGTTGGGCATCGCAGTGAACTGGGTGTTTCAAGCTAAGCGCGTGAAAAGAAGAAACCTGAAAAAATTCAGGCTTGGTCGGGAATCGAACCCATGACCTCTGTACACATAATTCTACCTTTATCCCCAGTTCAAATATATGCATTTCATATATTAATATTCAAAGAACATTAGTTGTTGCGGTGCAAGAACACACTGCTTTCGTTTCTATCCACCAGCAGCGAGCCTTATAATAACATCAACTTGATCGTCTTAGGGTGCTGGCCTTAATTGACGCGGTATTACCCGGCCTTAATGCTGTATTTAAGCTGGTTCTAATTTCTGGTTACGTCAATCACACCTTTAAAGGTAATTAAGCCAGCCGTGGAGACTTTTCTGAGCTGCGCAGCTCGAGACTGACGGGCCAAGAGACTGTCAAATTCAGCTTACAAACAACTAGGCCCACAGGTAGGGTGTCCGCCTGCACTCGCCCCGGAGTCCCTGAGCGGAGCCTCTGACTGGAGCCTGGACACAGCCTACATTTTTAAAACACAGTTGCCATGACTGCCTGAAAGGACAAAAAAACAACCAAAAAACAAAAACAAATACAAAACAAAGCGTGAGACAGAAAGAACATTTTACAATTATGTGTTGGTCATCGCAGTGAACTGGGTGTTTCAAGCTAAGCGCGTGAAAAGAAGAAACCTGAAAAAATTCAGGCTTGGTCGGGAATCGAACCCATGACCTCTGTACACATAATTCTACCTTTATCCCCAGTTCAAATATATGCATTTCATATATTAATATTCAAAGAACATTAGTTGTTGCGGTGCAAGAACACACTGCTTTCGTTTCTATCCACCAGCAGCGAGCCTTATAATAACATCAACTTGATCGTCTTAGGGTGCTGGCCTTAATTGACGCGGTATTACCCGGCCTTAATGCTGTATTTAAGCTGGTTCTAATTTCTGGTTACGTCAATCACACCTTTAAAGGTAATTAAGCCAGCCGTGGAGACTTTTCTGAGCTGCGCAGCTCGAGACTGACGGGCCAAGAGACTGTCAAATTCAGCTTACAAACAACTAGGCCCACAGGTAGGGTGTCCGCCTGCACTCGCCCCGGAGTCCCTGAGCGGAGCCTCTGACTGGAGCCTGGACACAGCCTACATTTTTAAAACACAGTTGCCATGACTGCCTGAAAGGACAAAAAAACAACCAAAAAACAAAAACAAAAACAAAACAAAGCGTGAGACAGAAAGAACATTTTACAATTATGTGTTGGGCATCGCAGTGAACTGGGTGTTTCAAGCTAAGCGCGTGAAAAGAAGAAACCTGAAAAAATTCAGGCTTGGTCGGGAATCGAACCCATGACCTCTGTACACATAATTCTACCTTTATCCCCAGTTCAAATATATGCATTTCATATATTAATATTCAAAGAACATTAGTTGTTGCGGTGCAAGAACACACTGCTTTCGTTTCTATCCACCAGCAGCGAGCCTTATAATAACATCAACTTGATCGTCTTAGGGTGCTGGCCTTAATTGACGCGGTATTACCCGGCCTTAATGCTGTATTTAAGCTGGTTCTAATTTCTGGTTACGTCAATCACACCTTTAAAGGTAATTAAGCCAGCCGTGGAGACTTTTCTGAGCTGCGCAGCTCGAGACTGACGGGCCAAGAGACTGTCAAATTCAGCTTACAAACAACTAGGCCCACAGGTAGGGTGTCCGCCTGCACTCGCCCCGGAGTCCCTGAGCGGAGCCTCTGACTGGAGCCTGGACACAGCCTACATTTTTAAAACACAGTTGCCATGACTGCCTGAAAGGACAAAAAAACAACCAAAAAACAAAAACAAAAACAAAACAAAGCGTGAGACAGAAAGAACATTTTACAATTATGTGTTGGTCATCGCAGTGAACTGGGTGCTTCAAGCTAAGCGCGTGAAAAGAAGAAACCTGAAAAAATTCAGGCTTGGTCGGGAATCGAACCCATGACCTCTGTACACATAATTCTACCTTTATCCCCAGTTCAAATATATGCATTTCATATATTAATATTCAAAGAACATTAGTTGTTGCGGTGCAAGAACACACTGCTTTCGTTTCTATCCACCAGCAGCGAGCCTTATAATAACATCAACTTGATCGTCTTAGGGTGCTGGCCTTAATTGACGCGGTATTACCCGGCCTTAATGCTGTATTTAAGCTGGTTCTAATTTCTGGTTACGTCAATCACACCTTTAAAGGTAATTAAGCCAGCCGTGGAGACTTTTCTGAGCTGCGCAGCTCGAGACTGACGGGCCAAGAGACTGTCAAATTCAGCTTACAAACAACTAGGCCCACAGGTAGGGTGTCCGCCTGCACTCGCCCCGGAGTCCCTGAGCGGAGCCTCTGACTGGAGCCTGGACACAGCCTACATTTTTAAAACACAGTTGCCATGACTGCCTGAAAGGACAAAAAAACAACCAAAAAACAAAAACAAAAACAAAACAAAGCGTGAGACAGAAAAAACATTTTACAATTATGTGTTGGTCATCGCAGTGAACTGGGTGCTTCAAGCTAAGCGCGTGAAAAGAAGAAACCTGAAAAAATTCAGGCTTGGTCGGGAATCGAACCCATGACCTCTGTACACATAATTCTACCTTTATCCCCAGTTCAAATATATGCATTTCATATATTAATATTCAAAGAACATTAGTTGTTGCGGTGCAAGAACACACTGCTTTCGTTTCTATCCACCAGCAGCGAGCCTTATAATAACATCAACTTGATCGTCTTAGGGTGCTGGCCTTAATTGACGCGGTATTACCCGGCCTTAATGCTGTATTTAAGCTGGTTCTAATTTCTGGTTACGTCAATCACACCTTTAAAGGTAATTAAGCCATCCGTGGAGACTTTTCTGAGCTGCGCAGCTCGAGACTGACGGGCCAAGAGACTGTCAAATTCAGCTTACAAACAACTAGGCCCACAGGTAGGGTGTCCGCCTGCACTCGCCCCGGAGTCCCTGAGCGGAGCCTCTGACTGGAGCCTGGACACAGCCTACATTTTTAAAACACAGTTGCCATGACTGCCTGAAAGGACAAAAAAACAACCAAAAAACAAAAACAAATACAAAACAAAGCGTGAGACAGAAAGAACATTTTACAATTATGTGTTGGTCATCGCAGTGAACTGGGTGTTTCAAGCTAAGCGCGTGAAAAGAAGAAACCTGAAAAAATTCAGGCTTGGTCGGGAATCGAACCCATGACCTCTGTACACATAATTCTACCTTTATCCCCAGTTCAAATATATGCATTTCATATATTAATATTCAAAGAACATTAGTTGTTGCGGTGCAAGAACACACTGCTTTCGTTTCTATCCACCAGCAGCGAGCCTTATAATAACATCAACTTGATCGTCTTAGGGTGCTGGCCTTAATTGACGCGGTATTACCCGGCCTTAATGCTGTATTTAAGCTGGTTCTAATTTCTGGTTACGTCAATCACACCTTTAAAGGTAATTAAGCCAGCCGTGGAGACTTTTCTGAGCTGCGCAGCTCGAGACTGACGGGCCAAGAGACTGTCAAATTCAGCTTACAAACAACTAGGCCCACAGGTAGGGTGTCCGCCTGCACTCGCCCCGGAGTCCCTGAGCGGAGCCTCTGACTGGAGCCTGGACACAGCCTACATTTTTAAAACACAGTTGCCATGACTGCCTGAAAGGACAAAAAAACAACCAAAAAACAAAAACAAAACAAAGCGTGAGACAGAAAGAACATTTTAGAATTATGTGTTGGTCATCGCAGTGAACTGGGTGTTTCAAGCTAAGCGCGTGAAAAGAAGAAACCTGAAAAAATTCAGGCTTGGTCGGGAATCGAACCCATGACCTCTGTACACATAATTCTACCTTTATCCCCAGTTCAAATATATGCATTTCATATATTAATATTCAAAGAACATTAGTTGTTGCGGTGCAAGAACACACTGCTTTCGTTTCTATCCACCAGCAGCGAGCCTTATAATAACATCAACTTGATCGTCTTAGGGTGCTGGCCTTAATTGACGCGGTATTACCCGGCCTTAATGCTGTATTTAAGCTGGTTCTAATTTCTGGTTACGTCAATCACACCTTTAAAGGTAATTAAGCCAGCCGTGGAGACTTTTCTGAGCTGCGCAGCTCGAGACTGACGGGCCAAGAGACTGTCAAATTCAGCTTACAAACAACTAGGCCCACAGGTAGGGTGTCCGCCTGCACTCGCCCCGGAGTCCCTGAGCGGAGCCTCTGACTGGAGCCTGGACACAGCCTACATTTTTAAAACACAGTTGCCATGACTGCCTGAAAGGACAAAAAAACAACCAAAAAACAAAAACAAAAACAAAACAAAGCGTGAGACAGAAAGAACATTTTACAATTATGTGTTGGTCATCGCAGTGAACTGGGTGTTTCAAGCTAAGCGCGTGAAAAGAAGAAACCTGAAAAAATTCAGGCTTGGTCGGGAATCGAACCCATGACCTCTGTACACATAATTCTACCTTTATCCCCAGTTCAAATATATGCATTTCATATATTAATATTCAAAGAACATTAGTTGTTGCGGTGCAAGAACACACTGCTTTCGTTTCTATCCACCAGCAGCGAGCCTTATAATAACATCAACTTGATCGTCTTAGGGTGCTGGCCTTAATTGACGCGGTATTACCCGGCCTTAATGCTGTATTTAAGCTGGTTCTAATTTCTGGTTACGTCAATCACACCTTTAAAGGTAATTAAGCCAGCCGTGGAGACTTTTCTGAGCTGCGCAGCTCGAGACTGACGGGCCAAGAGACTGTCAAATTCAGCTTACAAACAACTAGGCCCACAGGTAGGGTGTCCGCCTGCACTCGCCCCGGAGTCCCTGAGCGGAGCCTCTGACTGGAGCCTGGACACAGCCTACATTTTTAAAACACAGTTGCCATGACTGCCTGAAAGGACAAAAAAACAACCAAAAAACAAAAACAAAAACAAAACAAAGCGTGAGACAGAAAGAACATTTTAGAATTATGTGTTGGTCATCGCAGTGAACTGGGTGTTTCAAGCTAAGCGCGTGAAAAGAAGAAACCTGAAAAAATTCAGGCTTGGTCGGGAATCGAACCCATGACCTCTGTACACATAATTCTACCTTTATCCCCAGTTCAAATATATGCATTTCATATATTAATATTCAAAGAACATTAGTTGTTGCGGTGCAAGAACACACTGCTTTCGTTTCTATCCACCAGCAGCGAGCCTTATAATAACATCAACTTGATCGTCTTAGGGTGCTGGCCTTAATTGACGCGGTATTACCCGGCCTTAATGCTGTATTTAAGCTGGTTCTAATTTCTGGTTACGTCAATCACACCTTTAAAGGTAATTAAGCCAGCCGTGGAGACTTTTCTGAGCTGCGCAGCTCGAGACTGACGGGCCAAGAGACTGTCAAATTCAGCTTACAAACAACTAGGCCCACAGGTAGGGTGTCCGCCTGCACTCGCCCCGGAGTCCCTGAGCGGAGCCTCTGACTGGAGCCTGGACACAGCCTACATTTTTAAAACACAGTTGCCATGACTGCCTGAAAGGACAAAAAAACAACCAAAAAACAAAAACAAAAACAAAACAAAGCGTGAGACAGAAAGAACATTTTACAATTATGTGTTGGTCATCGCAGTGAACTGGGTGCTTCAAGCTAAGCGCGTGAAAAGAAGAAACCTGAAAAAATTCAGGCTTGGTCGGGAATCGAACCCATGACCTCTGTACACATAATTCTACCTTTATCCCCAGTTCAAATATATGCATTTCATATATTAATATTAGTTGTTGCGGTGCAAGAACACACTGCTTTCGTTTCTATCCACCAGCAGCGAGCCTTATAATAACATCAACTTGATCGTCTTAGGGTGCTGGCCTTGTACCTTGTACCTTGTACCAGAATAATTTAAAGCACATCGCATTCTTTTTTACATTTTTTGAGAGCCATGGATGTAATTTGTTATCTGTAACAACCCCAAAGACAATTTCTTATGGGAGCCCGAGAAAAGGAATTTCAAATTTCACAAAATGAAATCTTACGCATAAAAATTTACCTATTTTACCTGTGTTTACACAATTCCTGTTAAATTTCAAATTAAATTTCACGGACTCCCAATAGAAATAGTCTTTGGGGTTATTACAGATACACAAACTACATCTATAGCTCTTAAAAAGTGTAAAAAAGAATGCGATATACTTTAAATTATTCTGGTACAAGGTTTTTGTCCACCAATTACTCAATGTCCTGATGGATTCCATCTTAATATGTTCCTTTAAATGTTCAAACATGATGTTGGGCATGGATAAAGTTAGGTACCAATAATTTTAGCAAGTTTTGACCAAAAATCTGCGAAATACTCGTGACTATGCCCCTTTAAATGCCGTGCAAGTAAGAATCAAAGTTTGTTTGCGGCGCATGGGTTTCACTAAGCAGTGAACTAGACTGTAATTTATAGTTACCTTTGACGACAACCCAAATTATGTCCTTCTGAGTCCTAACAAGGCTTGAAAGGGCAAGTATTATTATAAATTGTTCTTGAACTCAGAAGTACAGTACCTTGGAAAACAGATCAACATGCCGTCTATGAAGCAGAAGGGACATTGCTCACATCATACAATGAACAATAGTTATTTACAGTCAAAAACAACACAACATGGAATCAAGGTTACAATCTGAAAATAATCAAATCAGAACACTCAGCATAATAAATATTAAAGGGGAACATTCACGCTGTTATAGTTCACGTTAAAAATAAAAAAATATGTCCTCACATCAATGAACGCCCACAAATAATGGTCTAGTTTTGTTACTAAAGGCTATATTACTTCACTGAATCTATTCTTTGTCGTCTGTTGCTACGGATGGCACGCATGGAAGTGGATTATAACTTGACAAAATTAACCCTTTAAGCCCTGATATAAAAATGCATATTCTCATTACTGATCTCCATACATTTCTTATGAAACTAATAAGGAGAATTTGCCTAAATATCAAGACATCCTATCCTCAGTGATCACTTCCTTTATTCTTGTCACTTGAATGTTCAAACAAGTAGTGATCATGTAAAGAGAAATTTCATTTTCATCAGGGCTTAGGGCTTAAAGGGTTAAGCTAAGCTTTTCAAAATCTTTAAGCGTGTTGACATTAATTCGATATGAAATGGTCATGGTTTTTTTCTCTTAATGAAATAATATGTTCCTTTAAATGTTCCAACACAAAGTTGGGCATGCATAAAGTTTTCTAGCGATAATTTAGCACAGTTTCGTGACTCACTGTCCCTTTAAAACCGCCGTGCAAGAAAGAATCAAAGTTGGTTTGTTAATACTTTATTCGTCCATTATATTTATAATTTACAGAAATGTCATATATCTGCTAAAAATAATAATATATAATGACTGGAGATCTTAGCAAGCTCTACTGAGTTTTTCTAAAGAAGATCCCCATATGTTAAAAACTAACAATAATATAGCAGATGGATATAATTTCTATAAATGTAGTCACTAACACGGGTTTTGCTATTTTTAAAAAATTAACTATAATCTAGCTTAAGGAATACATATGATTTTGCACATAAACTTTTGCTGATGTTTTAAATAGGCTATATGTTTTTAATACTTTAAGTTCCTTAGGTAATTTGTTCCAAATTTGGGCCCCCCTAAATTTAAGAGAAAATTTCCCATAATTTGTCCTTTTATAATCAATATATATATTTGAGGCTGTTCTAGTGTTATGGCTATGGATCATTTAATTTAATTCAAAATAATTAGTAAAATAACTTGGTAGATTATCACTAAAGTATGAGTACATAAAGAGTGCCATCAGGTATGTATTTAACTCATATATATTAAGAATCTTTAATGATAGGAAAAGTGGTCTAGATTTTTCCTTGTATTTTGCAAACTTCATAATTCTATCTTTTTTTGCAGCATAAATAATGATTTAAGCCTGGATGGATAAGTACTTGTCCAGACGATATTACAGTATGTCAAATAAGGGTATACCATGGTGTCATAAATTGTCTGTAGAGTTTTTTGAGATAAGTAATGCCTTGCCTTGGCCATTATACCTGTCATTTTTGATATTTTAGTAGCAACTTGGTCAATGTGATATTTCCATGTGAACTCATCATCTATGTATAATCCCCAAAATTTAGTATACTTAACTTGCTCAATTTCTTGGTTGTTTATTGTGATTGAAACATTTTGATTTGATTTCTTCCCTCTGGATTTGAAAATTATAAAGTGTGTTTTCTTAATATTTAAGGAAAGTTTATTAGCAGAAAGCCAAGATGCAATCTTACTTAACTCTCAGTTCATTGTTTCTTTTAGAGTAACTAAATTTTTATGACTCAAAAACAGATTTGTGTCATCAGCAAAAAGAATAATTGATAAGATCTCTGAGCACCTTGAAATATCATTCATGTATACGAGGAAAAGAAGTGGTTCTAAGACAGATCCCTGAGGCACACCACATTTGATTGTTAAGCTATCTGATTTTTCTGATTTATATTTAACCATCTGTTTTCTGTTTGTTAGATAGTTCTGAAACCATTCAAGGGCAATTCCCCTTATTCCATAATGTTCCAGTTTTTTTAGTAATATTTCATGGTTTACTGTGTCAAATGCCTTTGCGAGGTCTAAAAATACTCCGATTGTGTATTCACTGTTATCTATTGCCTGTAGTATCTTAGTAACAAGCTCTATGGTTGCTAAGTTGGTTGAATGTTTTTTTCGGAAACCATACTGACTTTGAAACAACATGTTGTGTTTGTCCAAATATTTAACAACTCTTTTGTACATAATTTTTTCTAGAATTTTACTGAAACATGGAAGGACAGAGATTGGTCTATAATTTGAAAATTCCTCCTTGCTATTTGCCTTAAATACTGGTGTAACAAGTGCTATTTTTAGCTCATTAGGGACAACTCCAGTGAGAAGAGATTGATTGTAAATGTGTGTTAATGGTTTTACAATTTGTCTAGAGATTTCCTTCACAAGTTTGGGTGGTATTTCATCATGACCACATGATTTATTACTATTTAAATTGCTTATTTCCGTTTCTACTTCTTTTTCTGTGACTGCATCTAAAAAGATAGAGTTTACAGATATCTCTCCTAAGAATGTTGCAAAGTTTACATTGTTGTTTTGAATTCTGTCAGCCAGCTTTGGTCCAACATTAATGAAGTATTCATTAAATTTATTGCTACTTTCAACTGGATCTGATATTAATGTTTCATTTTGTTTGAAGTTGTCTGGTAATTCCATTTTTACTTTGTTTTTGTTTATGACTTCTTTTATTAGTTTCCACGAGTATCTCAGGTTGCCTTTGTGCTCATTAAACTCTTTGCTGTAATAATATTTTTTAGCTGCATTCTTTATTTTGTTGAATTTATTTCTGTATGTCTTATAAATTGATTCATTTTTTTCGTTTGGATTTTTGATAAATTTCTTATATAATTTATTTTTGGTTTTTCTTGATTTAAGAATACCCTTTGTTACCCAGGGTATTTTTTGATTAGTAGCATTATTTTTGTTTTTGCTTTTCTTCAATGGAATATTTATTTCATATAATTTAAACAGCTTATTATAAAAATTATTATAAGCTTCTTGTGGATCCGTTTTATCATAAACATCACTCCAGTCTTCAATTTCTAAATCCTGGCGTAGTCGATGTATAGTTTTTTTATTCATTACTCTATGTTTAATTTCACAATGTGTATCATTTACCTTTTTTATGGAGGATGTTATTTGAAACACAGGTAAATGATCAGAAAGGTCTGTGAAAAGAATACCACACTTATGGCACTCATCAAGATTGTTGACAAATATGTTATCAATTAATGTTGCACTAGAGTTGGTTATTCTTGTCGGCTTTGAAATTAGTGGATAAAACGTCGAGGAAAACATCTGATTTATAAAATCCTTTATGTACTGATTTTCATCTAATTTTAAAAGATCAAGATTAAAATCTCCCATCAAATAACACTTCTTATTCTGCAAGTCAAGTTTTTGAAGCATCTCAGCAAGGCATTCAATGAATTGCTCTATCCTGCTGTTTGGTGGCCTATATATAATTCCAATTAAAGTATTTTTTGGTTTAGATGTTAGCTCTATAAACTGTGATTCAATTACGTCATCAATACTAACAGCTAGGTCATCTCGCTCTCTGAATTGATATGAGCAGTTTACGTACAAACCAACACCTCCTCCATGTTTGTTCTTCCTAACCTTTCCAGTATTATGGTAGCATGGTAATGGAAAATCATTAATATTATTTTGATTGAGCCAAGTTTCAGATAGCCCTATTACAGAGAATTCATATTCTAAGGAATTCAGATATGCTTTAAGATTATCAAACTTGTTTAGTATGCTGCGAGTGTTTAAGTGTAAAACAGAAAATTCGTCACCCTAAGAATCCTTTGTCATGCATTTAAAAGTATCTTCATCATGGTAATCACAAGACTCGACTTGAGTTATAATTTGATTGTAATAATTCTGGTCAGGGTCCAAATCTGAATTGAGTGTTAAATATGTTTTTCCATTATTGTCCCTCGAAAACGGATTGAATGTAAGATTTTTTAATTTAGTAAATTCATTGTCATTCATGTCTGGTTGAGATTGCTCACAAGTATTCAAAAATTCAATGTTATTTAGCTGCGAAAATGGCAGTGAATCATTTAGACTAGATATATTTGTAATCATTTAGGTAACTAAACAATTTAGTTATCAAAGACACTAAATACCTTTCTATAAATGTCATTATTCAATGTTTGCAATGTCACGCCAACTTCTAATCTCCTTTACCCGTGGGTCGTCACACTGCTTGTACCTGATTTTTCCGTTCGAAAACCACGAGCTTTCGACCGATCTTTTACGTTTTAGCTCCTTTAGCCTTTCAGCCAGGTCCTCAGCAATAACTAAGCCCTTGCCCTTCAGCATTTTCCGCTTTAAGAGGATCTTCATTTTGCTTTTGTGCGACAGGAGTTTGACGATGACAGGAGTTTGCCGTGTGTGGTTTTCCCTACGCAGTGAAATCGACTGTAATTTATAGCTACCTTCGACAGCAACCCAAATTAAGTCCTTCTGAGTTCTAACATGCTTGAAAGCGCAAGAATCTTTCACTCACGACCTTCTAAACTTGGAAACTATTTCCATTTGATTTCCATGTTAAGTTTGTGTATTAAAGGTAGTCCGCTGATCATAAGAACTGATTCTCAGCCTTTTACGAGCTGCCGAACCCATACCGAGGCGTTGTCGGTGATGTTCGGCATAATTCTCAACAGCTTTACCGCTAGAAAATCCAACAATACTTTGCGCTCTGTATCCGACCACCAAACCGGCCACCCGAGGTATCTACGAAAACCCGACAATAACGCCGAACAATCTGTTCATGGCTTTGTGACCATGCCTCTGGCTTTGGCAAAAGAAGTCATCAGTCATCGTCAACAAGCGATTCTCCAACAGGTTGGTAGACATCTTACAATTTTTTATAATACAATACTTTTTTCAATCAGGGGAGAACACTGATGTTTGGCTAACAAAGTTAGGCGCCGTTTACATGAGTTATTTCATCCCGGGATGAGTTTCACCCCGGGATGACCTTCATCTCATCCCGGGATGATTTTCATCTCGGTGTCTGGTCATTTACCTGTGAGCGTTTACATGATTTGGAGCAAAAATGTGTTCGCCCCGGGATGATTTCATCCCGGTCTTCAGCACCGGGATGAATCTATCCCGGGGCGAATCCATTTTTGCTCTAAATCATGTAAACGCTTACAGGTAAATGACCAGACACCGAGATGAAAGTCATCCCGGGATGAGATGAAGGTCATCCCGGGGTGAAACTCATCCCGGGATGAAATAACTCATGTGAACGGCTCCTTAGTTAACAGATGTCAAAAGCAGCTAATGTGGTGAATTGAACTCACTTGCAAACATGTCCAGAGAAGACAATGGTCTATGAAAATGTAATATTATAAGAAATTTTAATAACTTGGTTTTTCTTTTTCCATTCAGATAAACAGTGAATCATCAAAATATTGAAAACACTCCAATTAGTCACCAAATAATAGGTGTTCTTAGTTTTTGAGGCACATTGTATGTTTCAATTAGTGATTATGGAATTGTGTTTATAGAAAGTAACCTCACCTGGAGTTTTAAAGCTGGATCTCTCTTATGCAGGCCTCAGCTTCCTCTTGTGATGGGCCACACTGCGTTAGTGCATCAGTAATCTTGGCTAGCTGGTCTGAGGTAAATATTGATTTCCAGTAGCTGTGGTCTGCAGTGTAACAGACAAGTAGCTCCTCACCAGCAGCTATCTGTCTTGTTGTTTTAATCCAGACCTCGTTGTCACGTTTGGCAAACTCACAGTTTACTCTATGGGCAACAAGACTTGAAAATCTGCCTGGAACCAATGAAAATGGGAATGTCCCATCATTGCAAAAACACCGAGGCCTAGTTCCAACGGGTTTTGATTACCATCTACGTACACGGCTTTATTATGGCATTGAACTTGAATGACGTAGTCACCACCGAGGCGAGTCTCACTCAGAGCTGCACTTGGTGCGTACGCACAGACGTAAGTGTCGTTGGGTATCTTTTTCAGTGTATACAGCCCCAAGCCTGTGTCTTCTCCGCCGACTCCAACGACTTGGCTATTTCTCACTTGTAAAAAAGCTTCTCCACTGGTAGTAGTTTGATAATGATTCTTGTTCTCTAGACTGTTTGACCTATTTAGGCATTAAGCATTGTGTAAATCAAAATTGAAGGGCCCGGTGGAAAAAGGGCGTAAGTGACGATTTGTGGTTAAAATCGAAATTGCTCCTATTTAGCTGAACATTGGCACACACGCTGGTTTTCATGTGAGGAACGCTGTTGCGCAATTATTTCTTGACCTGAGATCTAAAGTTTGAAGAATTAGCGTATTACTTTTGCGTGGAAAGTGTTGTTGAACTGAACTCGCCCAAGTGATGCGTGAAAGATTTCTTTTGTTCTCTGGCTGAACTAAAACAAAGGAATTCAACCTAGAATCTGCGGTCCTGTTGTTTTCTTTGTGTCAGTTTTAAGCAAAAGTAATACGCTAATTCTTCAAATTTTAGACCTCAGGTCAAGAAATAAGTGCGCAACGGCATTCCTCACATGAAAACCAGGCTGTGTGCCAATGTTCAGCTAAGTAGGAGCAATTTCGATTTTAACCTCAAATCGTCACTTACGCCCTTTTTCCACCGGGCCCTTCAATTATTAGGCTGGTTAACACTAGGGACCAAGTGCACTTGAAGTGCACTTGGAAATCAAGTAGATTTGAAGTCATTCTAATTATGTATGTAGCCAATCACAAGCCAAGAGGCTATTCACGCGTTCATGCATACTAATGTGGTACTCCCATTTTGACATGCTGTTAAAAGAAAAATCATTAAATTTGTTTTGTGTATGTGTTCAGATGTAAATTACTTGCGAGCACAAGTTGGCATGCAGTTGATTAGCTTGATAAACAAAGTTACAGGACTTGAGTATGATATGCATCTTAGAACCTGGCATAACACTCGCTCACTTTTTAATTTTTGGGAAATACGTGCTCGTCTCAAAAACACGTTGTTGTATCTCATGAGTGCGTGTATGGCTGTAGTGTTGTTGATTGGCTAAGTCGGTGCATTAGACCACAACCTTTTCCTCAATGTAGAACTTTTTACCCTAAGTTGGCTTGAAATAACCCTTCAAATACAACAGCGAAAGTAAAACTTGAGAGGCCTTTTGAAGTTGCCTGTGACTCCAGGTGTGCATTTCTCAAAAGCCCCGAAACTTTTCCGGTCAATTTCGAGCACGATAATTCACATTGTATCTTGTAAACAAAAGGTTTCTTTGCTATTAGTTAAACATTTCTTATCCACATATTAAAAAAACAGCTTTGTAGAATGAGTGGTTCATATTTTTGCGAACGGCTTTTGCGGACTTTTGAGAAACTCACCCCAGAATGAGAAACCAAAATGCAGAGAGCTTGTTCCTTGTGGAATTCAAAGTTGTGCACCCACATGCTTTAAGCTGAAAGGCTGCCAGCAAGGGCAACATAGAAACCGAAAATGCGGTCATTAAAACGTTCACACTCCAAGTACGTGAGCTACACTCGGGTAATTTTGCACAAACCAACACCACATGCCATGCAAAAAGACGTTTTTCATAAAAAAAGAAGAAGAAAGGAGCTAATAAAACATGAACTACTGCAAATTATTTAACTTTTTAATGATATTCAGGTGATACTGATTTTTACCTATTTGATACATGTTAGGAAGAGATTTAAACTTGTAAATAAATCAGATGACTTCCTTTATTGAAACACATGTCAGACTTAGACTCAGAAAGGAATTCACACTACGAGTACATATGGAGTGCACTTCAAGTGCTCTTAAGAGCCCTAGTGAGAACCGGCTTATTTTGTCGTGAACACATGTCAACAACTAATTTTTCCCATCCTGAGAAGTTAAAAACCTCCTTTCTGCACATTTTTGTTAGACATGTGATTTCACTAAGCTCGACTTATGCTGCATGAGAAATGAAATTTATCAGAAATTGTCTACTTGAGTTATTGGATGATACATTGATACATTTCATTTCTCTTCTTCAATGCTTGATTTTTGGATGAATTCTTTGAGGTTGATGAGTTTTGATGCATGCCCAGTTGTTGTTTGAAGTGACTGAGTTTGTATTTAACTATTGCAATTCTCAAGTCTCTTGACAGCATCATTGGCCACACGCTTTCATCCAAACTTAATCAGAACAAAGTCTAAACCTTCATTTTTCATTCAATTCAGTCAATTCAGACACTAGTGGTCTTGCATCCTGCAGTTAGATCAAAATTAGTCGTCAACAAAAGTCAACCAAATTAACTTGAGCATTTTCCTTGACTTAAGCAGCTGAAACAGATTGCAAATTGCAAATCTCATTTACAAGTGGACATTTTTACATACCGTTTAATGTCGATGTACATGCCCAGTTGCGGTTCTCTATTTACAGCTGCCAGGGTCATGTTTTCATTTGCTTGTACTCTTGTGGTGTTACTTGAGCAAAGTGAATTTTTCAGCTTTCTTTCGTACCAAGGTAGCAAAGGGAATGGCTTGGGACTGTGTCCTCTCGTAAGATTAGAAATCGCTTCTCTACTAAAATTCTTCAGGATGAGGTCCTGTCTGTTTTCGCTCACACACCCGAAAGTAAATTTCCTTGATGGTCCACACCAAAGAGGACCGATTTTGTTTTCTTTCGCCAGTTGCTGTAAGCCTAACAGTAAGTTATCCTGACAGTACTTTGTGTAAACGTGACAGAAGC
This sequence comes from Siderastrea radians, assembly GCA_964017195.1. Lineage (NCBI taxonomy): Eukaryota > Metazoa > Cnidaria > Anthozoa > Scleractinia > Rhizangiidae > Siderastrea > Siderastrea radians. Next base: position 547,343 of record CAXHKT010000183.1, read on the forward strand.
CTGTGAGGACAAGAAGGGCATTTAATGACAAAATGAATGGCTGGTTTTCTTTGGCTTCTGCAATCCTGAATGGAGACATCAGCCTTTTGCGGAGCTCTGGTTTTGGACTGATCATTCTCTCCAGTGACGAAATGAAATTTTGCTCCTGTAATCCAGGACAGCTTAGAAATCTAAACCAGTACTCCTTTAATGGTCGGCGATAAACATCAATGGGTACAGAAAAGCCTTCTTTTGGTAGTTCTTCACAAAGTTCTCCATTTCCAGTATACACAAATAAGCGAAGGAACAGGTGAATTGCGCACAGGCTAAGATGTCCAACTCTCTTGCAAAACACATGCTGCAAATCATTTGTTTTCATAAAATGCACTGTGTACAATTCTGGGGCATCAATACCATTGAGACGGGTAAATATTGCTTTGCGTCGTGGGTCTTCTTCATTGATGTCTATGCTCACTATTAAGCCATCACCATCATTTGGGGTCACTGTGGAGTAGACGATTTCTTCGGACAGTTTAGGCTGAACGCCATTATCAGACATGGTACACAACACATATGGGCTCTGGGATAAATGTGCATCGTGAAGGTTCTTTGGAACATTGCCCTCAGAGTGGATTCTGTCTGCTACATTTGCGATCGCTGTTCTTACTTCACTGGACACAAAGTGACTCATTGGTTCATTGACATAAAGCAAAATGGGAAATGTTGACACTGTCATGTAAATGGTCACTTGGTCTTGCAAATTTGATGCAGATGCACCAAGTTCACTTATACCATCAAGGATATCAAGCAAGGAAGACATTCTTGGTCTGCCACGTGAGCGTGGGCCTCCATCAGTTTCATGATCTGCATTTTTACCACGATATGCATTTATGCAATGGCAAAGAAATCCTCCAACATTGTAAGCTTGCTGGGTGGCCAATTGCAGTCGTTGCTGCATAGCCTGGCGGAGTTTGGACACAACCTACATGTAAACATATTGGAAACACATTACAGGTCAGCATGAGCTGCACAAAAGTGGCTGTTTTTTACCTAGGGTCAATTTAGGTGGCACATCTTTGTTGTACATATTGTAGTTTTCAATTTTATCTTTGGTTTAATTGTTATTTTCCTTTGTTTAGAGCTCATAACCGTGCATTACCTACACAAAAACAAAGGAAAATAAAAATTGAACCAAAAATAAAATTGAACCACAGCATGTACATGTGACATGTAGTGTAAATTGTTTATCCTTTTAGTTGTTTTGTGTAAATTAATTGCTTCCATATTGTTGCACTGCATCACTAAACCCTAAATGGCTTTATCACAGGATATCTTTTAATGTGCAAAATCTGAACATATATTTTTTGCTAGCTTCATTATTTTGCCTTGGGAAAACTGGCCTAATTTAATTTAATTTAATTTTTCTCTTCAGGAACAACTCAGTTTTCACAGAAAACCTATCGAGTTCTGAATATGAACACGCTTGTGTGAGTGCTAATCACACAAGATGATACACAGAAAGGATGCGCAATACAGTTGAATGAAATCAGCTGGTGATGTTTGGCTGCCACCTTCACAGAGGCTACATCAATTCTTAAGGCACTCAGATTATGTAGAACTTTACGTCAAAACATCTCAAGGAAACCTCATTCAACTGGTAGCTAATATTTTAGTTAACAGCTAGAAAGCTGTGCTTTTTTGTAGTTCAGCACACACTGAGTTTATGCAAAGCATAAGACTAAATTGCCATTTTTAAAATGCAGACTGTAAACTTTTTGTCAAATCTCTTTGATACCTTACCTGAATTTCATTGTCTGAGTTTTCTTCCACTGCCACAAGTTCTTCAGCATCTTCCTCATAAAACTCTATGGTTGAGTGTGGGGCTAGGTTAGCGTTAAAATCACATCCGGCTAAGTATCTCAGGTAGACTCCTGCTTTTGTGGATGGCGTTTTCACTTTCCCTAGATGTTCTCTGAGATATTTCAGTTCCCTGTTGTCATGAAAACTCACCTCAGGAAGTCTCTCACAAGATGCAGAATCTTGCATGGTTACCTGTTCATTAAAATACAGTTGAAATACCCTAAATTATCATTTTGGCCTTTTTAATATCTTAACTTTTACTATAAGGATCTCTGTGAAAAAGAAAACCATCCAAAAGAAAACCATCCAAAAAGCCAGAGGTTACCTGGCCCCCTTAAATGGAATGCTAACAAAACTTGAAACAACTGAAGGAACTAACAGAACAGCACAGCAAGGGCTGACTATCATTCTTATTATAGCAGTTATATAGCACATATATATGCTATGTCTGTTCTTCTTCTTCTTCTTCTTTTTATTATTATTATTATTATTATTATTATTATTATTGTTTTAATTCCTTTTTACCCCAGTGCCTGTAGTTTTCCTAGTCACTCTTCTGTTCCTCCTTGTTACATGTACATTACGTTCTGCACTGGCTTGTTCCAAGACTGGAGTAAGAATTGATATATATATATAAATATATATATATATATATATATATATATATATATAAATAAATAGATATATATAAATAAATACTTTTTTAGTGAGGATAGGTAATTCAGTTTGTATAATTTGATCTGCAATCAAATTCTCAAAAGTTACCCAGTGTAATCTCAACTTGTGGTTCAAAATGTCCAGTTTGAACCCTTCTTCTGTGAAAGTCTGCATGACAAATGTGTCTTTACTCAGCACTGCAGCGTACTCCGACTCTGACAAAGTTACTTGCAGGTAGAGGTCAGAGTTGTTCAAAAGATGGTTAACGCTAACCTGGGATTAAACTTAACTAAGGTATTTGTAGGAATCCACTTTGAATAACCAGGCCCAGGTGAATAAAGTGTATTCCTTTTAGTGTTACTTGAGAGAATTTGGTTTTACATCGATACTTGCCCTGGTATTAAAGTTTATCTGTTACCTGGAGTAGCTTCCACTTGTGATGGTAGACTTTCAGTAGAACGTATTTCGTCTATAAAAACAAATAATGTGTACTCCGATTAGCAGTGCAGTGTTCTTAGAAACTTGATTCAATACATGCTCTGGTTTCTTTTATTCAAATGACATGTTTTCTTGAAAATCTATTTTAATTTAAGAAAAATATGCAAAAGAAAAAAACAACATATTGATGTCGCCATAACATCATTTTCAAGTGAAAAAATAAAATTCAAATGACCCTCACTCTGTGTATATTAAGTCATTTGAATTTATTTTTTCACTTGAAAATGATGTCATGGTGACATTGAAACATTGGTCAAGGGGAGGAGAGTCAGCATAAAATGTGCTTCACAAAGGGAAGGGTCAGGAGAATTTGAACATGGCCTCCCTCCATTTGCACCAGCCCCCCCTCTAAATAATGACCCTTACGACCATGAATATTTGTTATTGCTTGTGTTTCAGCTGAAAGATATTTTTTATCTGTTACCTGGAGTAGCTTCCACTTGTGATGGCAGATTTTCAGTAGAACGTATCTCATCTATAAATACAGATATGTACTCAGATAAGCAATGCAATGTTCTTTGAAACTTAACTCAATTCGTGCCCTGGTTTCTTTTATTCGTGTGACCTGTTTTCTTGACAATCTATTTAATTTAGGGACCGGTCATTATTTAGAGGTGGGCGGAGAGCTGGTGCAAATAGGGGGAGGGACAATGATTTTTTATGGGGGGGGGACACATAACTTTGTGCACACATATTAGAGAGCTTTGTTATACAAAGTGGGGGAAGGGAGGAGGGTCAGCATAAAATGTGCTTCACCAAGGGAAGGGTCAGGAGAATTTTGAACATGGCCTCCCTCCATGGTCTCCCTCGCCTCTAAATAATGACCGGTCCCTTACAACCATGAATATTTGTTATTGCTTGTGTTTTAGCTGGAAGATATATTTTATCTGTTACCTGGAGTAGCTTCCACTTGTGATGGCAGGTTTTCAGTACAACGTATTTCAGCTGTAAATACAAATGTACTTAGAAACTTAGTTCAAGTAATGTATACATAGTCAACACAGAGGGGTGATCAAAAGTGAAAGGTTATCACTCTTAGAAGAGAAAAAGTTGACCATGAATTTTTGTCATTGCTCATGTCATGGCTTTAAGACTGAGTAGTCGTAGTCAGGGGTTGACATAATGAAGTAAACAAGTTTAACTCTGACTTGTTTTTAGATACTTGGTCAAGACTTTTCAAACGTATTTGCCAAGTATCTGGGAACAATCCAGAGTCGAACCTTTCTACTTCACTACGGCTTTAAAACTTTTGTAGTTATTTTTTTTTTGTTACCTGTCGTAGTTTCCACTTGTGATTGTACATTTTGTTCAGGATGAATCCCTTTTTCTATAAAATAAAAACGAAAATATTTTACTACCGCTAAAAGTGTCTTAATTGGCGTTGCAGTTGCATATATTTTTTCATCAAACGAATAGCGTAGTGCTATTAATTTTCGATATATTTCCCCGGGAGGTGGGTACTCCCGTCAATTTAGGATAGGTGTGTGCCGCCAAGGTTATCAAACCCTGACCCTATTTGAGAGTAGAAAATCGAGAATTGATACCCTTTTAAAGACCCAAAACCAAGAAATGGCACCCTATTTGAGGGAAACAAGGTAACTCACAATTGTGTAACTGATAGGTCGTTTTATTTCTTTTCCTTTTTAAATCGGCTTGTTAAACTTTCTAACTTGTATTCGGGCGTGTAATACAGTTTAACAGACCATATCTTTTCCGTTTTGCGCGTTGAGGTGGATACTGCAATTTAGTGATAGTGATTAGTGATAGTAAGGAACATCTAAGGATCACAGTACCAAAAAATACAAAAAAGGGGACACCCTATTTGAGAACAGAACACCTCAAAAACCCTACCCTATCGAGCGGCACATACCTATATAGCGTATATAAGGGAGTAAACCCCCCCGAATATTTCACAACATGAAATTGGGATCTTTCTTAAATGTTTAGTTTTTGCATTCTTGGGAGACAAAAGCTTAAACAATGTTCGCAGAAAACGCCGTAACTCGCATTCAAATTTCTGAAGGGGGCGTATTTCGTTAAACAACTCAACTTAGTTCTCGAGTTTTCATTTAGTTACAAAAACTAATTCTAAATTCAATTCAAAATTCTAATATTATGCGGTGAAGGCTAGTAGTTAAACGGTTTTATTGAGCACCCTTGTCAGCCAATGACCCAAATTACGGATAATTTTACAATTTGATAAAACAACAGGGTAGCTTTTGCGACACGCTGAAATTTGACTCCCAAGTATGGAAACGTAAGCTTAATCTCTAATTGACAATCGATTATTACAAAATATTTTTACATAATGAAAACACAAGGAAATAATAATAATAGTAATAATAATAATAATATTATTATTATTATTATTATTATTATTATTACAAGGAAATAAGCTTCACGGGGAGTAAAAATCAACGAAAACTGACCTGGTCCTTCTGTCTCCATCACTTGTAGGCGTATTGGGCCTTCTTGAGACAGGTCTAAAAAAAAGGATAACAGAATAAAGTTAAGCTTAACAGTCCATCTGGATACGAGACCTAGTCTTGGCCCCGATAAAACTCTGAACTCACCATTTATTTCATTTAACTTCGCTTTGAATCTGTTGAATATCTCCTTTGCATTTGCTGGGAAAAATGTATATATCGCTTGAAACTCCCTGGAAATAGCTAAGATATCATCTAAAAGCCGCTTTGGTATGGGAACGAAGTGTTCCATATCCGAAGCCATTTTGACTAGTATGAAAAATTTAAACAACGCTCTTCCTTTTTCAAATCACACCGCCAACCAATCAGGTGCTTTCATTTAACAAACCGTCGCTTGAGAGACGGTGATTTCCGTTTGTTAGGGACTTTTAAAAGTTTTTTAAATGTGGCAGCCAATCAGACGCTGGCGTTGAAACACGGAAAGAATTTGAAGTGTTGAGCCTGTCAATCACAAATCCCTACGGGGGCCGATAGGCGCGTTTGATTGGTTCAGTTGCCAGATGACGAACATTTTCACGGGTGTCAGTAAAACGCCGACTCGGGGTCGGGTCGGGGTGTCTTTTTTTCCCCCTTTTTTTGCGATTTATTTGCAAATAGATTCATTTTGGTCGAAAAAGTATCTGTTGGTTTACAACGGAAAATCCTTTCACAGCCAAACCGGATGTTCTCTTCCGGGCAACTTTGCAAACTTCCGCCGCAACATTGATATTTTGATTGACAAATTGGCAACCAGCGCGAACCACTTGCTCGCTTCAGTTCGCAAATTTGTTTGCGTAGATTCCTCTGCACATTGCTCTTGAATTCAGAAAACTGAGCTTGTGATGCCAAAAACATAACGAAAGCTGCACCGCTAGGAACTAGCGAGGTTAGTTGCTGCGATAACGCAGATGTAAGAGTAAATTTGTAAACTAAATGACAGGAATGAGGTTTTGAAGTTGCTCGCCTCAGTGGCGAGTTTATTTGTGTAGATTTCTCTTCAAACTCTTAATAAAGTTTGTAAATATTATAATATTTTCAGAATATGATGTAAATAATTTTTTTCGTGATTGAAAAACTGACGACTAAAAATTAATTTATTCAGTGAAAAGCTATGAGATTCACTGTTAGTTGCTGTTTTGTTTATTAAAATTTGTCGTTGCTGTTTCGAATACATTTGCCTCACATTGTCCTTCGCATGACAGAACTCTAATTTCACCAACTGGGTATAATATTTCAAGTTAAAGTTTCAATCTAAGAAGGGGCTTGCCGAGGAAACTAGCGAGACAATTTTCAAGTGACAAAACATAAATTCGCAACTGAAGCAAGCAAGTTGTTGGTTGCAAATTGCTCCAAGCAAGTTGTCCATCAAAATAACAATGTTGCAGAACATCCGGTTTGACTGTAAATAAACTGTGAAAGAAATGGAACTGTGCATGTGACAAGCTTCCGTCAGTTGGTTCGTTTTCTCGCGAATATGGTCATGTGGTTAGGCTTGGATAAATCCGGGCTCCTTCGGGCCTTATGAATTTTCACAAATATGGAAGGGAGCCTGAGCCGAACCCTGAATACTCATTAGATTTCCTTATGTGTAGCAAAATTGTAATTCATCTCATTTTATATCACTAATATTAGACGAAACAGTGAAATTTTTATTAGCATCTTACAAAAAGGAACATCAAACAAGTGCATAAAGACTGTGTAATTATTTTTGTACTTTTTATATTTATCAATATTAGTTTTTACTATTTTAATTTGTAAAGCCCTATTGATCTATTATTGTAAATAGGGCTCTAGAAATAATAAATTATTAGTATAAATCTACTAGCGTTCTATCACTAATGCTGTTCTCTGATTGGCTACGCTACTCACTAGCTATTCTGTTGTAGATAGTGAGTAGAATTTTCCGCGCGCGGAAGGGGGGGGGGTCGCACATTCCGCAATCCACCTTATTTCATCCTTCCTAGACCGCAAACCGCTTTCGTTTTCTCCTAAAGACCGAAACCGCCTTTATGGTAGAAAGAGAATCGCAATAATGATTTTTAACAGTAGTTTGACATATTTTTACCGTATGTTCGCAGAATAATTGTATTTCTGCTCCCATTTATGCGCCGATCAATTCGAAAGTTCAACATCCCCCCCCGGGCAACCCCCTGGGCATTTGAACTTTTGAAGATTGGCTTGTTCAAATTCCCTTCCCTCGGGGCAAAAGAGCGGTTCAAATGCCCCAGCAATTAGCACTGAACTACCTCTCCTCAAAGACAAATTTCGTCTTCAATCAAACACTTTACACGCCTTTCAGAGAGAGATATGCCGTAATGACACCTTCAAACTTCTTTTAAGACCCTTTTGAAAGAGTAATTTACTAACAAAGGCGAAATTCCCTCTTGTAAATCCATCAAACCCTGCAAAAACCGAAAAAACTCACGAGCGTTTTACGTCAGAACAAGAGATAAATTTGGTTCAAATTCCCCACCCTTTCAACGCAACGTTCAAATTCCCTCCTCCCCGGGCACGATGCACGGTCAAATGCCCGGGGTGTGCCCGGGGGGGGGATGTTGAAGTTTCGAATTGATCGGCGCATTATCACGAGATTTTAAGCGTACAACATTTTTTTTCCAATTCCTTTCAATAACCTGCGATCAAATAGTGTCAATAGTTTTGAAATCCAGTGAACAGTTCACCGAACCCAAAGAATGCACGGTGTTTAGAACGAAACATAACAATTCAAATTTAGAGGGTTGCGTGAGCTCTTGCGGTCTTTCTGAGATGCATTTGGTGACAACACAAGCGTGTGAACTTTAGGTTACCTTTACCGTGGAATGTTTTCAGCACAGCTTATAGTACAACGCTAAATTTTGGCGTGTTCCCATTGGTCGAAATCGATTACGTGACGCGATAGTGTCTCTCCTCACCGAGCGCCTATCAGCGCATAGCGCCCGTTTTTGGCAATTTTTGCTCAGAATATAGCATTGTACAATGAAAACAATAGAGTCCTTCTGTCTCAGGCCCTATGTCTGATAGTTTCCCTCGGAAAATTAATGTTCAAACTTCATATAAGCCCTCGAACTACGTTCTCGGGCTAATATTTGTTGTGAACATTAAATTTCCTCGGGCAACCTATCACACGATAGAACCTTCGACAGAAGAACTCTGTTGTTTAATTAGTGGTCTTATAATGTGTGCCGGGGGAGTTCATAACCTCATGTTGGCCGCGGTCTCGAAGCCTAGCATACAAAGCATTCTACAGAAACGAACCTCCTTCCTTACACGACTACTGCAAAGAGCGCTCAGATTTATCCTAGCTGAGAACTCCTTCCAATTTAAGGTAAAAACTACCTACGGCTACTGGGCACCAAAATGGCAGTTTCTTTCGCTAATATTTTCATGGCTAAGGTAGAAACAGAGATCTCACATCAAAGCGCTTTAAAACCGCTCGTCTGGAAACGATTCATTGACGACATCTTCTCCCTCTGAAACACAACCAGAGAAGATATCACACAGTTCATTTAACAAGCTAACAACCTGCCGTCCATCAGAAGAAAAAAGGGGATTCATCAAATCTCGAGCTCATAATCTAATTGTTAATTATTACTACTACTATTATTATTATTATTATTATTATTATTATTTATTTAGTTTTCATTTTTTTCTTACAACCGTTGTGCATATCATTAGTGTCACTGATTTTCCGCTATTCTGCTCAAATTCTACTCGAAAATGCCTTATATTGCCGGCAGAATGCTCGCCTCAAAAATCGCTTATTCTGTTCGAAATTCTGCCGGCAGAATTTATCCAAGCCTACATGTGGTCAATCATGACGTCTTTATGGCGTTTTCCTTTCACGAACATATAGCGGAAGTAGGCAAGAAAATCGCATAGTTTGCTTGTTATTTGGGTTCATATGCTTGAAATCTTGATTTGTGAAGGGAACGTTAGAGTAAAATATGAAAATAAGCTGAAATCACTTTTGTTGCAGGTGTTACAGCAATTTCCTCAGATTCAGAGTCAAACGGTGGCTTAAGCTTTTTGATAGCATGCTGGTAAGCTAACGTTTTGCAACGCTACTTACCAAATTTACATGTTTTCACCTGCGCATTAAAACTTACTAAAACTCCACGAAGGGTTTCAAGCAAAATGACTGATCTATTCCATGAATTGCCCACCCAAACGCGGCACTCGTTTGCGGCCGTGAACACGGCAAACGCAGCTGAAGCAGTGCTGATAAAAAGTCGTATTAAGGAAAAAAGTGTACTTTCGGCAGCGAAAAAATCGATAGTTGTCGCACGAGCGCCAGTTAAATCATACTTTTTAAAAGAATCTGGTTATGAAGCTTTGCAACTGAATTCCTTGTTTCATGCCTTTGTTACCGTTTTTAGCCTCGACCGTGCACAAGCAACAATACTAGAGATTTTGAATTTTGCATGAGCAACTGACAGATAAAAATGTAACAAGGCATTCAAATAAAAGCAAACAAGCAGAAATCAACCTCTACACAGCTTTTACGGGGAACTTTTCCCGTAAGTGGTAGTAATAGTTGCCATACAAACTCTTAATCGTCATCAGTGAATAATAGCTAGGCCGTAACAAGCCTATGGTTGAAAGCAAAGAAGAGTGAGCTTGTGGTACTTGTGGTTCTATATAACGGTTGCTAACAATACCGATCGGTTCAAAGAAACCCAGACCGCGAAAGTATAGAAAGTACAGAGGAACCCCGACAAAACGAGCCCTTTAAAACGAATACCCTGCTACAACGAACGACAAAAAGTGTGGAAAAGAATCCCGAAATAACGAATCCCCGTTATAACGAACACATTTTGTTATCCCCTTGACACTCAGTTATATCGCGTTCCACTGAAGATTTAGCCTACGTTTACACTAGAGCAAAAGTATCCGGATTCCTAAATTCCTACCAGGTTACACTGAGGGGGTGAAAAGGTTGGTGGATCGGAGGATTTGGCCTTTTTATGCGCGCGAATTACGGATTTTAGCGATAAATTAAGCGAATTCGCGGCCACCTCAGGCATGGTTAGAGCTTAATTTGCCTAAAATCTACTCAACTGATCATAACTTTGGGGACATTTGCTGAAATGCGCTCAAACTTGGCACCCATTCAAAACTTGATGGCCTTAATTCACTGTTTAGACTTTAATGCCCAACGTTTGTGTCACGTGACCAGTGAAGGATGATCTTTAGAGTAAAACGGGGAATATAAAATGAAACAGAATTAAATCTTTTTGGGTGTCGTTCTTTTACATCCAAAGAGCTGATAATGAATTCGGTGAGGTGGTCTCTTTTATTTATATTAGAAATTATTAAAGCATTTATTAAGTCACGGGAACGTGATAAGTATTGTTCAGATTATGACTAGAAGTGTAAATCGGGCAAAGTAGAGGGATCTTCTTTTGCCTTTTATCAGCTTCCAAACAAAGGTCTGAATAAGAAACAACAACAAACTGACATTCGTCACCCAGTCGGCGATCCCGTTCGTCAACCAACACACTAAATATAGTCGAAATCAGTTTCTGCGGTACTATGAGTATCTAATATCAGGGAAACTTGCTAATAGAATTACGATATCAAGACGCGAAGGTCGTAAAGGCCGAAGAAAAGTTTTCGGATTCACTGAAAAACCCGTTTACAAAACAAAAGATTGCGGATTTAAAAGTATTCGGTACCCGCTTTTTCATCGCATTCAAAGTATTCGGATTCGTGATAAATCCAGTGATTTCTGGCACCGGATTCGTCCCTTTGTGTGTAAACGCAAAAACGAATCCGGCCGATGCCAAAAATCACCGGATTCGTTCCGAATCCGGTGACTTTTGCTCTGGCGTAAAGTCGTTTTCAATGAAATCAGAAGACCTCGCGATGTATGATCTTAGAATTTGATGACGTCACGTGAAAACCAGCCGATAAGTCAACCATTTCTTCATCTTTGAATTGTAATGAAACCTAATTTAAAATTTTCTTTTGTGAAAAGCCAAAAACAAAGAAAGAACACTTTTTACATGCAGTTTAGCTACAAAAAAAATTACAGATTTGCAAATTGTCACCTGCTACTCTTAAAATGTGTCTTAAAATGAAAGAATTTAAGACTATATGCTGATTTTTTTCTTCCTTTTGTCCTCTGCTCATGTACGTTCACATTGAAATCACTAATTTTAGAACCCCAACGGCAAAAGTTCAGTTTTGTCGATTTCGATTGTAGTTGCTCCAGGTACTGGGTTGGCGGGAAATGCGCAAATAAGGGTGTACCCCTAGGGAACGTCTGGCTTGTCATTGGTGCACTCTACTCATGTGAACCCGGAAGATCCCTCACTCAAGGTTTTAACTCCTTTGGTAGGATAGGGTGAGGCGCGTTCTGAGAACAGGATAACCCCACTTCCCCCGCCACCCGTTTCCAAAACACTTCGCCCTTTTGCCCGTTATAACAGGTGTCGGTATTATATAAGCAGCCGGGTTGATTTAGGGATAGTTTGGGCTTTCTGCTGCGACGAAGCGAAGATACACAGAGTGAATCCATTTAAGATCTTTATTTATCTGAATTAAACTGGTTTTCACAGTGAACACAAACGGTACTAACTTTAACACAAAAAAAGAAAAATACAAAAGAACAAGTTTGAAAAAGAAACCCAAAAAAGTTATTGCAAATGTATAATTTTTTTTGTATAACTGAAACAGGCTCTGTTATAATTTTTTTCGGCCCTCGCTAAGTTATTAATAGGAAAAAACTTACTTCTACTTAATTGTTACCTCAAAAACACTCTAACTAATAACGGGATTACACATTGAAAAACTGCGGATTTTTGCCAACTAAAACTGCATAGTATTTTTCTTGTTTATAAAACGTACATTGCAAAGCCATTAAGGGCAGAGTTACAAAACAAGAGGGTTAAGTAAAACTAACTTTGGCTTCACTGAAGAAGACTTTAAAATGTCGTGCACGTGTCAGTGCTTAGACTCGTCTAGGAATGATAAAAACTCTACAAAGGACCTTCTCGTAAACCATATTGAATTTAATATATCGTATGAAATATAATTGTAAATCAATAGCATATATCGCCTCTTACATAAAGTGATTGGTTTGTCTGTATTAACTGGAGTCGAACAAACAACAACAACAAAAAACCATTTACCTGTCTGTGATCAACAACGAGAAAATACTCTAACCCGGATCAAATAAATTCATAAATCTCTGATGTTTAAATCCCTCTTTCTGGAAATAAAACTGCTGATTGCTCTTTCGTCAGAACATAGACACTGGAGCAAAGGCTGAAAATCAGACAGGCAAATAGCTACAACTTAAAGGCATCTTAATTACAGTTAATAATAATGAGATTAAACGCGAAATCAATATGCAATAACTATTTCTAAATATCAAACCTTTATAGGCAACTAAAGCATCAGTGCCGCCATCTCCTTCGAAATTCGGCCCAGCAAACCGGTGCTATAGGGCTGGGATGATCTAAAAACAATTCGTCCGCAATATCCTCTGCAGACCGTGCGACAAAGTGGACGTACTCGAAACGGAACACATGATTGTGTTCCGGTACATCTGAGGGCAACTCGTCTGTTTTATTAATTGGAATCAATGTGCCGCGGCAATGCGGACAGCGATGACCCCCTCCAATTGCATGCTTAAAGCACGCTAGTAAACAATGCTCGTGTATAAATCTTTGGCAACAAGGCATCTCGCGCGAAGGGGTTACCTCCGGAGTGTAACAGATAATACACTTGGTTCGCAGAAACGCCACGAGACGTTGCTCATCTCGTTTGAAGTTTTTTCTCTTCTTGCCCATCACAGGATGACCCAACCTTTGGTTCAATAACTCTATTGAATTTAAATTCAACAATATATCTCAATGCTGCGCTACCAAATGGCCTCGTTTTAAAATAAACGAAACAAAAAATGTCAGAATTAAATTCCTGACGGGGCGCCCCCTCTATAGATTGCTACTCTGAGCAACGTACGTCATCAGGAGCGCTCCCTTGTTAGGCGCAAAACGTTAACAAAATATATAGAGCGCATTTCAAGCAGTGGATGAAAACGTTGCCCCTGGTTGTCGATATTAGGGCCCTGCTTTGATACGCGACTGACTTCCAATACAAACGAACAGGGCCACACTAAAGACAGCCAGCGGCCACGGTACCGGTGACTGGCTGCCAATCAAACCGGTCTAGAACATTACACCGAAAAAAGCGCTCCAATTTAACGGCCAATTGGCCCGACTCTTGTGTTAATAACGATTATGAGAGTAAAATAAAAATGTAAATCTAATTTGTTTACCCACTAAACACCTAGGAGCTCAGAAGCTCGTTTTAACGTGTTTGTGCGCTCCAGAAACACACAGATAAACAGATGAAACTTACACCCTCGTCCCTTTAAGCCCCAGTGTCAAAATACAACTTCTCCCTCCTGGACTCCGTACATGTCATTGATTACTAGTGGGACGAATTCACTTAAACATCAAAACGATTCCTCATATTCCTCATCAGTTCCGTCATTCCGATGACCTGCCTGCTCCATTATGCATTGGTATTACCAGGAGAGATTGGATGCTGATCACAATTGGGACTTAAAGAGTCAATATTTAACAACCTTCAAAGAAAATCTCTTGTGTTTTCCAGCTCCTAAGACACTACGTAACACACTATCATCGAAAACTTCATTCCCGCCAAAAAATTACTGCTCTAAGTAATTAAACTGGAGAAAGTTTACCGAACGCATCGCAGCCTATTGCGTCCTTTAGAGTTCCCCGGCATCTTTGACTATGCCTAAGTCTAGGAAATGTTCGCGCGGTGGCTGGAAAGCATTCTAGTAACGGTTAAGACTGTATCTTGGGACATTCGACCGGTTTCACTTCAGTTGCTGATAAATCTCACTCTTGGAACTCCTTAACTCGTAAGTGCCGTCGCCTCGATTATAAGCGATATCCAACGGGTAAATCAGACTAGAGACTCTTTCTTCCCACACTGAGTGACCAACCTGGAACCTGTAATGATTCGGTTTAACAGCGTCCTCTTTAAACCAGGCCAGACGAGCTAAAGTACAATCTTCATTGTACTTAAGAACTTTAGCTAAGAAGATCTCCGGCGATTTGGGATTCACATCGGAAGGAATGAGAGCGCATATCTCGCCCGGAGCAGGCAAAACTCTTTCCTCTTCTTCTTCCTCTTCCGATTCCAGTTCATGATCGCTAATGGCTGAGCTAGGTCCTGGAATGTCGTCAATGATGGCTTTCACAGCGGACTGATTCAGATAGTGCAAAGCCCTCTTTCTACGCTCTGGTTCTGTTCGCCTGTCATACACATTTATTTGCGTGCGAAGGCTGTGCTTGCAAACCCGAGCTAAGCTTTCTGCCAAGTGCAAATCTGAACTGTCTTTACTGGATCTGAAGTGTTCGACCAGGGCGTGGCGCATTTCGTTCATTGTGCAATGAAAGCCGAGGTTCTTTCGAAATATCTTCGCCAGGTAGGCAGAAAACGAACCAGCCGATCGAAATGGTAAACCATGCTTGTTAACAAAGAACATGTCATGCGTACACCCTTTCTGTACCAGATGTGGTCGGGAGCGCTGTACATAGTACTTTAAGTGATAATCTACAAATTGTAACTCGCCCATTTCTATAATGTTTGGGCCGTATTGACGGAACGTTTTATAACCGTTCTCGATGAGACGCACAACGCCGTTTTGTGTGAAGGCGATAAGGTTCTCTCCGTTTGGTAATTTTTTGATGAGCTCGTCTATCTCACCGTCCGGCACACTGGAAGCGAGGCGAAGGGTTCTGAACTCTTTAGCGCGTCCCGGATTTATTGCGAAGAGAAGCAAAAGCGTGAAATTCATGTGAATGCGAGATTTCTGTACGGCACTGGGTTCGTCTTCGAACTGCTGATGGAGAGAACGGGTTAATTCCTGAAACTGGGGCCAAAAAAGTCGCCTACTCTCCGGTCCTTTCGCAGCTTCCAGGACAGCATGCTCTTTGTTGAGCTGGGCTGCAAGCGCCCGAAGATCAGATATGCTCTCAACGTGGTCGTAATTTTTTCCACGTTCATTGGCGTGAAGGAATTTCGAAGCAACGATAAGTGCATTCACGTACAATGCGGCTGTATTGTTCTTTACACGCCTTGCTTGCTTAATATACTTGATAAAAGAGTCGACAACGTTCATGTTCTCGACCAGTTGTAAACAAGGATCTAACTTTAACCTGTTTACACAGTAGGCCAGAAAGATGACTAGGCGTTCCAAATTCTTACTCCATGTGGAATCGGACATTTTCGGCTGTCTTCGCTTAAAGTTAATATCCGATTGAAAGAATTCTTTCATTTCGCCAAGACTTTGAATGACGTTCCCAAAGGATGCTTCATCGAGATTTTTTTTCTTAATGAGCTCCACAATAGTGTTTTCAGGTTGCGCCTGGTCGCCGGTTTCGTCAGCTGAATTGTCGCAACTGCTATCGGTGTCCGGAGAACCGTTCAGTTCGCTCATTTCAGAATCTGAATCAGACGAAATATCATCGGCTAATTCTCTTTTGTTTTTTGCACACCCAGCCTCCGCGCGATCGCAATTCGCCTGACTATTGGCTTTAGTTTGAGGAGCTGGTTTTAAGAGATTTTCCACTAAAAAGTTGGTACTTAATCTACTGTTACTTTCATTGCTAAGCATTGTGGGCGGAGCTACCGCGGTTGAGAAGCATTTCGCTCGTTGACGCCTAAAAGTAACATTACTATTTAGCAAACTACCTTTACGCAGAAAATGTTCGGGTCTACCAGTTTCTCTCTCGTTTCGCGTACGTGAATCCTGATAGGCCTCTAAAATAAGAACGTCTTGCTTGGACACAAGCGAGATGATTTTATGGCATGCCAAGTGAGGTCTTGTCTTTCGTAGCGTTTCTTGAATATCTTGGGGCGCTTTCAACAGCCTGAGTCCCAAATTTCGCATGCGAGACTTTATGGTAGGTTTTGGTATATCCGGGAATAGTCTGTCGCAGATCTCCACAAAGACGTAGTGAGGTCGACCGTAACAGGTCACAGGGCAAATGGCTTCACGATGTTCCGCTGGAAATGCCTCGGCAGCAGATTGGAAAAGTGTCTGTCGCAAAAGAACCCCAACAACCTCTTTCAGTATTCTCATACATGTGGATACATGGTATCACTTGAACAAAATAAACCATGATAAAATATAATTTAGTTACAAAAATTATTACATAATAATATAACAAGGTATATCAACTGTCGATTTGAGACGGAGTTCTAAGTAAAGACAGCCATAGATCTACGTACGTAAGGTATAACTCTGTTGGAAAGGAATAACAGTTCCTAATTGTTGTGTACGTCATTAGAATTGCGAGATCTGTCATTTCATCGAAACATTTCACGCAAATGACTTTTTGGCTGTGTTTTCGATCACTCGTTTTTCTTGTATTTGTTTTGTCTTGTTTTTTTTTCTTCGTGAAAGTACGCCTCGCTTTCCTGTAGTGAAATATTCCGCCTTTACTATTCAGCTTTAATGTAACGTTTAGAGTTTGAAGTGTCCTTAAATGTTGCTCTTTAAATAGACCGTTAGGCCAATGAAAGTCAAAGTCCTTTCTGAAATCAATGAAGCAAGTGAACAATTATTCCTTTTTGTATTTATTATGTGTTAAAATTCTATCATTTAACGTTTGAAGAGGGAGTATACGATCCGATGTCAATTATTTGGCAGGTCTAACACGTTTTAATTGACTTCTTCAATTCAATTAAGCCTCATAACGTCTAATTTAAATTTCCCAGTAATTCGACGGACATGATTTCGGTGTACTTTACTTCACAAGACACTAACAAGCTAGGAGAACACGTTTCTAAAAGCTCGGTGCCTTAGCGAAATAAAAGGCGTGCGGCATTTGTTCAAAAATGAAATATTCCAGTGTTGCTACAAGAAATGTTTATGCGTTCTTTCGAAGTTCTTTTTCGGTAGAATGTAGAAAATTCCTAAAACAATCTCGATGATACGATGAAGTGAACTGCTTTACTAGTCTCTGCTAACAAAAGCGTTTCACACTAACACTCAAACTTTTAAAAGGCCTCACTTAAATAGGCTCAAAAAATATATTTTCACAAACTGCGTACCCCAGGTGAAGGAAGGTCAACTAACGTCGCCGAGAGTCTTTTGAAGTCACGTGGAAGTCGAAGGAAATAACGCGAGCTGGCTGGCAAAATTGAGGAAGCGTTGAGAGAGCTTGAGCGTGTCAGCGAAAAATACGAGTCGTTTTTGGAACTTGAAGGATTGCAGGAACACCCAGAGCTAACGGAAAAGGCCACTGAAAGAGCAAATCTATGCCTGGAAAACATTAAAATTTCGCTAAACGAAAGGGAAAACGAACCGCCTTCAGAAGCTGGTAGTGAATACGCCCCTTCGCTCCAATTTGAGTCGGCCAGCGGTCAAAGCCCACCCTAACGCGCGAGTGAAAGCGAGAGGCGTGCACGCGTGATGGATCTCGAACAGGAAAGACAATTACAAGAACATCGCCCTATAAGAGAACTTGAATATGAGGTCCAAAGATTGCGACTAGAAGCTCAGCTTGACATTCCTGACAAGAATAAAAGAGATGCAGAAGATATTGAGAACCGTTTACGGGACTTTGAAGATGCTGAAGTTGAAACTGTTTACCGTGACATTAAACCCAAAATAAACGAAACTCTTGACAGTGATAAGGATCACAATGACTCTTTACCTCTGCAAAATGTAAAGTTGCCGCCCCTGATTAAATCATCTACGTTAAACAAGCAGTCTCCTAAGTCTGATCAAGCTTATTGCGACACGGAGGAGCGCCTTGTTATTGCGACACGGAGGAGCGCCTTGATGTTTCTTGGATTAAGAAGATCTCAGCTAAGCAGAGTCCGACAAAGGGGGAAACAAAAGTAGAGGTAACAACAGCGTTCGTAAAATCAATACCACGTCTAGAATTGCCGCGTTTTCCAGGAGATCCGCTTCAGTGGCCTCAGTTCATATCACTGTTTAAATGCTTAGTACACGACCAAACCCTCACCGATACGCAGAGAATGACTTACCTCCAAAGGGCTTTGACCGGAAATGCAAAGAGAGCTATTGGAGGGATGCTCAACCATGGTCATCTCTATAAAGCAGCCCTGACAGAACTTGAAGAACAATTTGGAAATGAGGAACTCGTTGCTGGAGCCCTTATGAAAACTGTACTTGATCCCCCGATTGTTGTTGAGGTAGACATAGCTCAACTTCGTTCAATTCCTGGCGATGGATGTCAACCAAAGAGCGCAACTAGGTAAAGAAAAGAGGTTGTGCTTTTCTTGTTTTGAGTCGACGGACCACCAGTCCCGTGACTGTACACGCAAGAAACGCTGCAACATGGAAGACTGTGACAAATACCACCACCCACTAATCCATGGTGCAGCACCTGTTTTCGTCAGAATGCCATCTGTGAGCAATCCGCCTCCCGTCCCGCCTTTGAATGCAGCAGCACCCGTCTTTGTTGGAGCTTCATCCGTTAACTGCGTTCCCAATGCTGTTCTGTTGCAGATCGTACCGATAGTAGTTGCAACCCCCTAAGGGGTTAAATTAAGTACATTTGCGCTGCTAGACTCCGGCAGCCAAACCTTTCCTTATCCTGGAAAGCTTTACTGATGTTATTGGCCTTTATGGTGAGAATGGCCCTTTACAACTTGGTACCATAAACTCGTCTGGCCGACCCGTACGTTCGAGAAAGGTGTTGTTTCATGTTGGTGCACCGGGGAGGGGGTCAGACGCCAGTGCCCAGATAGCCGTAGAAGAAGCCTGGACCGTACCCCAGCTAAACCTGCCCCCACAAAAGGTTACTCGTGCCATGATAGAGGATTTTCCGCACCTGAACAATCTGAGTATTCCTGAAGTTAATTCCGAAGACGTGACAGTTTTGCTGGGAGCAAACGTTTTGAATGCGATATTACAGCGTGATGTGCGAAGAGGTCGTCCACGGCAGCCTGTTGCAATTCTCAAAGCCTTTGGCTGGAACCTCGCTGGTTCAGTTAAGTCGGTTGTCAAACCTGAGTGTCTTCGTGTTATGCATGTGCAACGTTTCCTGAACGCTGAAGAATCGTTAAACAAGCAAGTAGAAGACTGGTGGCGAACGGAATCCTTTGGCACGAAGTATGAAGACGTGACACCCCGTTCTCTTGAAGATAAAAGGGCTATTGAGACATTAGAAAGAACTGTTAAGCATGTGTCTGGCAGATATGAAGTCAGAATGCTATGGAGAGAGCAAGAAGTAGAGTTTCCCGACAACCGTCTCATGGCTGTAAAGCCACTGGAGTCCACCGAAAGTAACTTTAAGCGTGACGAAGACCTTGCGAAGAAGCACTGTGCCATTATTGAAGACTACATTGACAAGGGTTACGCTAGAAAGCTTAGCCCCCTAGAGGCAGCCATCCCGACCCCAAAACAGTGGTTTCTGCCGCATCATCCAGTCCGTAACCCCGATAAGCCCGACAAAGTCCGCATCGTCATGGATGCTGCTGCCAAACACGATGGAGTGTCTTTAAATGACCAACTTCACACCGGGCCGGACCTCCTGGATAGCCTAGTGGGTGTGCTGTTGCGATTCAGAGAACAGCGCTTTGGCCTAGCCGCCGACATCGAGGCCATGTTTCACCAAGTTCAAATCAGAGAAGAAGATCAGCCTGCTCTCAGTTTCCTGTGGCGGAACTTGGAACTGCAACGCCCACCTGATCTGTATCAGATGCTCGTCATGATTTTCGGAGCTGCGTCGTCCCCGTGCATGGCAAACTATGTGTTGAGAAAGACAGCACTTGACAACTGTGAAGACGTCTTGTTTTCTGAAGATACGATCCAATCAGTAGAGAAGAATTTCTACATGAATGACTTTCTAAAATCCATATGTGAGGAAGCCACCGCAGTGCAAATGTTCCGTGAAATGGCTTCTCTCTTGTCCCGGGGAGGTTTCAGGTTGACCAAGTGGATCAGCTCCTCGCGTGAAGTCCTGTCACAGATCCCTCCCGAAGAGAAAGCTAGCCCGTCGGTTGATGTAAACTTTGACGAACTTACAATTGAACGCACACTGGGTTTGAAATGGAACACTGAAACAGATTGTTTCCGTTTCTCTGTTTGCTCAAGTCAGACGTATGAGTCACCCAAGCGAGGCGTCCTAGGCCGTCTTTCAACCGTGTTCGACCCATTGGGAGTGTTAGCTCCATACATGCTGCCCGCGCAATGCCTGATCCAAATGTTGTGGCGTAAGAACAAAGGCTGGGACGAGCCCTTAGATGAAGAAGACCAGAGAATTTGCGAAGATTGGCTTGGTGATCTGGTGAAACTGAGTGAATTTGAACTGCCCCGCTGTTTCTGTGTTGACACATGTCCTGAAGCTTCGATACAACTTCATGTATTTGCTGACGCCTCCGAAATGGGCTTTGGTGCCGTAAGTTATGCTAGATACTCACTTCCTGATGGTACGATTGAGGTTTCGTTTGTTATGGCAAGGAATCGTGTTGCACCCTTAAGGCAGTTAAGCATTCCTCGTCTAAAGCTTCAAGCTGCCGTCCTAGCCGTAAGATTATACAACCTGGTCAAGCAAGAGTTGACTGTTACTGTCAAGGACACCATCTTTTGGAGTGACTCGAAAACTGTGTTGCAGTACATATCTAATGAAAGCCGACGCTTTCACATATTTGTAGCTAACCAGGTGTCAGAGATTCATGATGCAGCCGACCCGACGCAGTGGAGACACGTCCCTGGCCATTTGAACCCTGCTGACGATTGCACCCGAGACCTTCGGGCGACAGATTTGAATAAACATTGCCGATGGCTTAACGGCCCCGCCTTCTTGTCCAAACCCGAAGAACAGTGGCCCCAAGACACGTTTGGTCCTCCCCGTGAAAATGATGTCGGGGTGAAGAACACAAAGTGGTCAGGCCATGCATCTGTTACTGATCCAAGAGCATACTTTCCAGACCCAGAGAAGTTCTCCTCTTGGACAAGATTCCGTCGTGTCCTTGCATGGATATGTCGTTTCGTCCAAAACTGTAAAAGAAAGGCTGGGGGCAGCATCCTGTCGTCTCTAACCACTGCAGAAATAAGCAATGCAGAGTTGATTGCCGTACGGAGACTCGTTTGGTCCAGACTTTGAAGCCTTAAAGGCAAACAAGCGTTTGCCAGTTAAGAGCCGACTCCGTGCACTTAGACCATACATTGACGAAGCAGAATGCTTGAGGGTAGGTGGTCGTCTACGCAAAGCCCCCGTTCCTGAAGAGACACGACATCCTTTGATTCTGGACCCGAAGCACGAAATAACGCGCCTTATTGTGATGCACCACCATCTCCGTTTGTACCGTACAAGTAACAAGCATGTCTTGAACGAGCTGAGACAGAAGTACTGGATCCTGAAAGGACTAGCCACAGTTCAGAAGATTTCGTCCAGCTGCTCATCGTGTCGAAGACAACGGGCAAAACCCGAACCACCCGTCATGGCTGGCCTGCCCAGTTCGAGACTGGGCTATCAGCAACCGCCATTCACGAACACCGGTGTTGATTACTTTGGCCCCATGCTTGTACGCCATGGAAGAAAGACAGAAAAGCGCTACGGAGTGCTTTTTACGTGCTTAACCACCCGTGCGGTACATCTTGAAATCGCTCATTCACTAGACACTAACTCTTGCCTGATGGCTATAAAAAGGATGATAGCTAAACGTGGAAAGCCAGCCAATATTTGGTCGGATAACGGTACCAACTTCGTTGGGGCCGAGAAAGAGCTTCGAGAAGCTGTCAAGCGCCTGGATGGCGAGCGAATTAGCGACCAACTGTCTGCCGATGGGGTGCAGTGGCAGTTCAATCCCCCGTCCTCGCCATACTTTGGAGACGTTTGGGAACGCCTCGTTCAGTCTGCCAAAAGAGCGCTAAGGGCGGTGGCAGGAACGCAGTGTGTCAATGATGAAACGTTACTCACGTTTATGGCTGAAGTGGAGTCGTTACTGAATGGCCACCCCCTTACTCATGTTAGTACTGATTATCGCGACGAAGAAGCTTTGACGCCGAATCACTTTCTGCTCGATCGAGGAAACCCTAACGTCCCGCCAGATGTCGTCAATGATAAGGACTTGTGTAGTCGTAACAGGTGGAAGCACACGCAAGTAATGACCGAGCACTTCTGGAAACGCTGGCTCCGAGAATATCTTCCAGAGCTGACGGAACGCCGAAAGTGGACAAATGACACCTGCAATGTTCGTAAAGGAGACCTCGTCCTCGTCGTCGATGAGAATTCCCCTCGCAGGTGTTGGCCATTAGCTCGTGTACTAAGAGTGCTTCCAGGAGACGATGGAAGGGTCAGAGCAGCCGAAGTCCGTACCAAGAGTGTGACCTACATCCGACCTGTTGTTAAACTGTGTTTACTATAAGGTGCGAAGTAGTGTTCGTCGCCTCACCCCGCCGTCGAACACGGGGGGGGGAGGATGTTCGTGCCAAAACTGAACACGTGATCACATGTCACGCAACGAGTCTAATCGACCTTTGTAATCGCCTTCGACTCGTGTTGCTTTGATGTTTGTAATTCAGGAGCAGCTGATTAAATCTAGTTCTAGTTCAAGACAACCGTTTCGTCTTCCATTTAATCACGTTTGAATTCATCCCGAACATCCGTCTGAACATAATCAGATTCAGGATCTTTTTTTTGGGAAGACTACAGAGAAATTATTTCATGAGTTATTTAGATGGGATTATGGCTGTGTTTGGCTTTTCAGGGTTATTCTGTGGGATGGCATCTTTGGAACTACTTTTCTAATGACTTGAGTTGATGGCTTGGAATAAGTGTGCAATTTTTTGACTCACACTCTCAGGTCAAAGTAATGCCTTTGAGTATAGGTTAAGGTAATTACTTGTGGTAAAGACCCAGGTTAACCTATTGAAGGAATGAGTGGGAGACCAAGGTTACTATGCCTGCATTGCAGCCATTTCTGTTTCTTTTTAGCCTAGCAAGAGAGGCGTTAACCATGCAGGATACGTGTGAGCACATGGGCGAAAAGGTGCAAAAAGATAACAAGTATGGTGGGGTTTGGGAAGCAATGATGAAAGGGAGGCAAACATGTATTACTTCCCTATCCAATTGGGTGATTCGGTTCATCCAGCTTACAGCAAAAAAACCCGTGTGACACAAATTATGACTATCAGCGATTCAAGTACGCAATAACCCTTACGTTTTGTTGCGGTTTTTGTTGTTACACACAAGTTTTCCACTGAAAAACAGCTTACTGAAATTTACTGTTCACAGTAAGTTAAGCGTTCGAGCAAGTAACCACTTAAGGAGAAACGCAAGCTCATAACTACCGATCGCAGAAGAAAACCCACTGAATTTGCATCCAAATTCACTATTATTGTTGTTGTTATCAAATTGCATTTGTCACCGACGCAGTCGACAGAAAGCACTAGCATTGCCCACTTTCGTTTCTGATATGCAAGTCTTTCGAAGGACGGCGTATGGAGGCTCAATCAGTCCAGCTTAGCAGAATGGCTAAATGCGTAAGTGACTAGACGTTTAATTAAGGACCAATGTCCTTTGATTTCTAGGGTCACCTAATAGTTGAAAAAGCACCAGCTGCAACCGTGTGACTTAACTCACCGTAAGAAAACGAGAAAACTGCCCTCGACTGGAAGATTTCTGGCTCCTGCGTCCTTGGACATTACCCTGAATTTTAAAAATTCAACAGCAAAAAATCATCAGAGGATGTGTGACTAACCGGCTGGTTTAACCATACATAGCGACAGAACGTCCGATGGCCTGACTTCTGAAGAACAGACAAGAAACGTATAAAATTACCGGGGTTTAGGGTTAGGAAGGAAGGAAGCGAGGAAGCTCCTGGAAGGTCGGGCTAACAACTTGTCAAATTGCAAACGACAGTAATGGCGGCATTTGCGCTTTTAGAAAACCAATAAAGGACTAACAAAACAATTGCTCAAACAAACAACCCAGCAATTACCAAATTGGTGTCTGCGAGAGATGTCCAAGGGCCAGGTGAGGAGTTCTGTTCACCTTTCAAGGGTGCCTCCTAAAGCAAGATCACAAACCGGACACTGGACATTATACCAAAAGGTGCTAGCATGAAAAACGACTGATTGTCTAGTTCCTGTTTATAAATGGAAAAATCAACCGAAATGTTCGAAAACGGCATTCATTGTTGCCCAGTTCTTTCACAGGAATTAAGTAGCATTGACAAAGCTTGTTCAGTTTCTCGTTCGAATAATGTTTAAATAGTCGGCTAAGAGAGGAGTTATGGGAGCTTGTTTTTCTTGATCTCTCTAAAGCTTTGATGCTGTCACGTTTTATCGCTTGACCTCTGTAAGGAAAATTGCAAAGCGCGCAAGGATCCGCTTGACTATTTCAACGATTAACTCACTTGCAAGGTAAGCAAACTACTGCAGCCCTTTTTTACAAAGCAAATAGAGCTAACCGCAACAATGACTGGGCCAAAAGAATTGCTCTCCGTTGTGTATCCTTCCACGTCGACCTGCCAATGAAAGAGCCACATTTCAGCGACACCTTGCAAACAGAGCTGACTCACGTCGAGAAAACATACGCAATAAACAGTTTTCCGCTTTGATTGCCTTTGTGTCATTGTCATCACTTGATTCGATACTTCTAGCTCACGATAAGCCGAAACAAGGGTGTCTTTCGTGCTTGAGTACTTTTACAAACAAAAACAAGAACCAAAAAAACCTACCTACCGATAGATCCTGCACTTCTTCCAACCGAATTTTTTTCTACAAACAAGAGAGTAACGTGCCATTAGGACAGAGATAAGTTCAAAAGCAAAGAGGTAACACAAGAATTTCAAGTTAGGAATTTCGAGCAAAAAAAGGCTCAGACGATACAGGCTTTCGGCGAAAACAAAAAAGGTCAATGAGATTTTAATCTTGACAGTCACTTAAGCGATCAATCGAGTAACCAGCGCCTTCTGAGAAGGTGCCGGTCTTAGGTCTTAACTGAACACTGACGGGGAGGAAACCAGAGAAGTGGCCTTGACCGGAAAATTTGTGCTTTGTGCGCCCTTCTTGGATATTCCGGGCCTGAATTTCAAAAATTCAACAACGGAAAACATCAGGGTTTCTGACTTATGTAATGGCGCCATTTGAGCCAAAATATAAAGGAAGAAGCTATGAAAGGAATCAATGAAATAACAAGACGATTGCTCAGTAAAAAAATTAAAAAACAAACAAACAACCAAACAAAACTGATTGCAGAAACTTACCAAATTGTCAAGCAAAGGTGAGCGACTCTGGGACACCCAATGGTCTGACTTCTGAAAAACGGACAAATTAAGAAAACGCAGCGAGTACTAGCAGGAACGTATCTCGACGTATTGTGCTCTCTGTCCTTACTAAAGGGATAAAGTATATCATTGACGAAGCTCGTTAGCCTAGTCGTCGGGTAAGAAAGGATTTAATTATTGGATGATCTTTTCTTGATCTCTCTAAAGCTCTTGACTGTGTGCATTTTTAAATTGTTTGACCAGGCTGCAAGGAACGCGTGACTCCGAAGATTAACGCAGTCGAGCCCTGAGTGCGCTAAGCGACTGTAGCTCTTTGTTCAAAAGTAAACAAAAGCTCACCTCGCCACAAGAATTGCTTTCCCCTGTGCATCCTTCCGTGTCGATCTGCCAATGATATTAGAGCCACATTTCAGCGACGTTTTGCAAACTAGAGCTTTCCAGAAGGGAACATACGCAACGAGTTCAGTTAATCGCTCAGGCGATTAACTGTTTCAGGCAAGTCGACGCAAACTAAAAACCGATTGAAAGGAAACTCGATTCAACTTACAGAAACTGGATCGGCTTGTAAAGCCTTCCCTGGAACGCCCTCAGTTGTCTGTTCACTCGGCTTCACTTGGTCAGTTATGGCTTCACTGGGGTTTTCGATCAATAGTGGTGACTGAAAAGGGAAAACGAAACAAAGATTACACAATTTGCCAGCAAATGACGGATAACTGTCTTTCGTGAGCTATCATTTCGGTAGGTTGGGCCCCGCTTCTTTCGGCAAGTCGTGGTTTGAAAAGAAAAACATAGCTAGGGCACCTCAATAAGAAGGGCTTACCGATATCGAAATCAAATCTTGTTGGAATTTCGCTTCCCCATCCATCTTGTGTTTTAAGAAAAAAAGACTTCAAATTTGGGTGCGACGTTGCACGGACTTATTCAAGGTGAAACTGACTTATCTAGCAACTATATTCAAGCCTTTGAGGCCTCCAGAAACTTGTAACCCGATGACCCCAAGTATACGGCCTGTTCTGTAGAAGTCAAGCAAAAAAATAAGACCCCTCTGAAAACATAGACAGGGCGCAAGGCAATTCATAGGGGAAAACCCAACCGTCAATTTCCACGGCCACGGCTGCCTTATTCAAAGACGCTGACAGACAAATGGTGTGTTTCTCGAAGCTGTCGCCATTGCGGAAAGCTTATCTTGCGAAACCTTTTAGAACTCTTGAACGGTGCCCGCATTCGTTACCAAGTATGGTCTGCTCTGCAGTCAGTACTCACTCATGTTCAACCGAGATAAATCAAACTGGCATTTGGAGAGATTGTCACTGATAAGTGGGAAATGCAACGTAATATCATCGTAAATAGGCTACTCGAGGTAAACAGCCGCCATAACAAAACAGACCCCCTTCCCATTGTTCAAATGAATTGCAAAGCAGACGCCATAGTTTCTTGGTTTGAATGGTCTCCACCCGGCCACGTCGAATAGCTTAGCCAAATAGCATCCCTGGTTCCTTTTATTCTCAACTTCTGATTTTGTCCAGGTAGCGAAAATCTTTCCATGCTGCTAGAAAGAGCTCATTAAAATTACCAAAATGGCCAGGTTTGAGAGACTCCAACCTTCAGCCTGAAACTATTTAATCGGAGACGAAACTGATATCGCAAAAAGTCGTTAAGTTCTGGTGACACTGTTTATGCTTACACATCCAAATATAATTTATTTAGCAAGTAAGCAGCAGAAATTAATTTGAAGTTGTAGTTTGATCTTATATATTTATTTTAAAAGCCAGGGAGTGAAAGAAAGTTGCCAGAGCCGTCCGTTAATTAAATGTTTAACTTTTGTTACTCCCTTAACGTGCCAGTCTTTATAGAAAACTGGTTTGTTTTTTATTCCTATCAGGGAGTTGTACCATAGAGGTGATGAAAGAAAGTGGTCCTCTGACACTACCGTTTGTTCGAAAATCACTTCTGACCAGATTTCAAGAATTTCTTTGACGAAAGGATCTGAGTATGCAGGTGACTTTTTTGCTTCTACGCCTCCATATTTCCTAGGTTCAAGGTCAAAAAAGCCTGTCCATCCTCCCTGGTTTTCTGTGTCTAGGCACTTCTTAATCCAAAGAATCTACATCAATCCTTTTAAGTCCTCCTTCAGGGTAATCGTTCATCATTATATTTGGTTTGCCTCCTTTGGCGTTACACAAAAATCTGTAAAACATCCCATTTATCTCTTTGATTACCTTATTATTTGTTTGTAAAGGTGAAAAAATGTATGTTAATTGTGATGCTAAGACCCCTTTTAAGACCCTGATTTTCCCTAACAAACCAAGTCTAGGCAGCTTCCAACAGCCTAAGATTGCCTTTCTCTTTTTCAACTTGTCGTTGTAGTTTAAAGACACCGGTCAAATCGGGGTCTGCTGAGAGCCACACTCCTAAGGCTTTGATTTTGTTTTCAGGCCATTTAAGGTTCTTTTCAGGACGAAGTTTAACATCGCTTTCAGCATTGGCACCTGTCCACAGGGCTTCTGTTTTGCTATTGTTAAGTTGTAGGCCGGATATATTACCAAAAAGTTCTATCATCTTCAAGGCTTCTATGAATGAGTTTTCAGAACCGTCTAAGATAAGAGTCGTGTCATCTGTGTATTGAATTCAGTTTAAAGTCTAAATTTTAGAAATGAAAAGACGAAATGGCGGAATGTAACACGGATTCCGCGCTCTTTTAAAGAAAAATCTCAGGTTACTCTCCAACAACCAAAAAGCCAAAAAATGCTCTACAAAGCAAAGGGACAAAAAGACAAAAGATATAAAGTCAATTTCCTCTTTTAAAAAATGTATAAAGCAAAAATTTCTTTCACAGCAGGGCAGTAATGATAGTGGCAAATAATTCTCCAACGATCAATTTTTTCTCACTCTTTGTTCCTTCTATTATTGTCATCATTCAATTGATTTGTAAAACAAGCATTCAACATAACGTCAACTAATGGCCGTTTGAGGGGGTCTGCTATTTCAAGCATTTCGGCTGCATTTCTGTAGACTCCTCGTCACTTTTGATTTTAAAAGCTTGTCACTGAGATTATTTCTAACATATTATTGTATTAAAAGTGATGGAAGCAATAAAGCTGAAATAAGGCTATTGAAACAGCCGGGTAGACGCCCTGAATCCTTAAGATTATGCAATTTCTGTACGGACTATTAAATGATATTAAAAAAACTCTATGACAGTTTTCGTTTCAAATTATTCCATGAAATAAGTGAAAAATATTTTCTCTTCAAATATCTAGATAGAAATTATTCAAACATCCTCTTCCTCTTTAACAGCCGGCATTGATCCTGTTATCTGTAGATCAATTGCTGCATTTGTCTATACATCTTGTCATATGTTGCTGTTACATTAATGACCTTGCATAGGTAATGCCTTGAGTTAGTAGCGAAATGCCTCAATAAATTGTTGTTGTGGTCGTTGTTTGCTACTCAATCTGAAAAAGGAAAGAACTCAATCGAGGCGAGTCGGCTGCAGCGTTGCATAGCATCCACAGACTCAAAATTTGCAACCACCAGAACTGCTGACTGAATACGATCCTTATACGTCAGAAAATGTCCTAGAGAAATACACAAGGACCTGAGGTTTGGGTGGAAACGTACTTTGCTGACTTTAAATTAACCCTTTAAGGCCCAATATAATATCCACATGCATATTCTCCCCACCAAGCTCCATACATTCTTTAAGTTACCACGTGGGAGAATTGGAGTGTTCATAAACATCAACACCAACCTTTGTGCGAGGCAAGACATATTCCACTTTCAAATCGCCGCTCGCAGCCGTTTCCTATGCTCCAGATAACCGGTACAGTTCGTCTCGAACTCGGATCTGCGGCATTACAAGCCGGCCGGCGTTTTTTTACAATACGTAGTGTAGTCTTCTTCTATCGATACCGCTCTGATCTCGATCGATCGCACACACTCGCTCGCACCCAGGCCTACTCGTTGCGCGGCCAATCAACTTACCGCCACCTTCCCTTTACTCCCGCTTAACACAACATCTTGAGAGCCTGCCAGACGCGATTTTCACTTTTTTCTCTACATTTCCCACAGTTTTCCACACAATTTGCTCAACCCCCTCTTTCGCCAAAGCCTGCCAAAAGTTGGCACTTCCGGTTGTAGGGCTCTGGGCCCTAGCCACCAGCTTAGGAGCCAGGCCACTGCTTTTGACTCCAGCTAATTCTAGCTTCGGTACAGCTTGGTTTGACATTCTTTTGGAGGTTTTGGCAAATAAATACGTCCTTTGGATGGCTTCACGGACACACATTATGAAGGAAGATGCTCCACGCGGCATTCTAGCTCGCAGAAATGCTTCGTGATTGGTATAAACATGCTCACATCTTGGTCGAGGTAAGTACGGCAGTACTGATTGTAAGAGCTGCTTGGTGCTGTACTGTGTACATATTTTTAGTGGGCCTCTGCTACCTGTTTGGCTGTTCAGGCTGCAATTCGTCAAACCGTGCCGCATTCCTCAACAAACCTTATCATCTGTCACGTTACTGTAACGTAGCAGTTTTTGACTGATGAAATTTGTCGCTTCAGTGTCGCTAAAGCACTAATTGAAGAGAAATACAATTTTGTCATGGAAGTAGTAAGGTGCGCCCATATGGGGCACTTTCCTGGCTTCTGATTGGTTCTCGCTGTTGCTAACCGGAAAGGCAACCGCTGACCGTTTTGGTTGCTAAGGGGGGCTTGCGGGCTCAAGGGGAAGTCACATGACCGGAAGTGACCGGAAATGACGTCATCGGAACCGGAAGTGACTGGAAATGCGGAAGTCAGTGTTTTGGGATGAAAAACCGCTGGCCAGTAGCAAAAATGGGATCGCGGGCTCAGGGTGGGGCCAAACTGCGGAGGAACGCGGGCTCAAAGTCCAAAGTCCAAAGTCCAATTCAGGCACGGGGGAGGTCAATTGACTCAAAGAAAAGACGTCACGTTGGAAAACAAAAAATGATTTAATTCCATGTTACAAGCGACCACGTGGTGATCCATTTCAATGGTAAGAGTGTTCCTTTTTTAATGAATGTTCCTTTTCGATGAGTGTGTCTCTCACTGATATCCATAGGGATAAGTCTGGAAACTGACGGGGTCGATCACTCTCTTGTCGTACACCAATTTGTACAACTTGGACTCGTGAAAGGTGTAGAGTTGATAGGTTTTCGGATCCCGGACAATCTGGTAGGTTTTGTTCACTGTCGTTTCGCGCGGTTTCAAGAGGGGCTTCTGGATTTCGTCTAGGACATTCTGCCTCATGACGTTGTAATTCAATTGGGTCCTTCCTTCACTGTTGAGACGAAAACCCCGCACTTTACATTCTACCTTACCCTGGTGGGTTTGGTAGCCATAATTCTTGGGACCTCCCGACACGAATTCGACGATGTGATCATCCTTTTTCAATTTACTGGTAAACTGGCCGAGGTAATGGCCCAAGTCTGGGTTGGTTTGACCCTTGTCTTGCAAAAAAAGAACAGAGTCCGTGTCGTAGTACAAGACACGTTCCCCCAACTGTTCCAAGGCCTTGTACAGACGGAGACGGGCCCAACAGGTCGTGAAACAGGCGATGAAGATGTTGAGGTTGGGTGAGACGGGGATGTCTTCCTTTTTGTGTTGGTAAAGGACCTCCACCATTTGGTCATTGATAATGGACACGTGACGTACATCCAAGCTATCGGTGTCCAAAAACCGATGAAAGGCTTGGGGGTCATCAAATTCTTGGACTTGGGTCTTGTTGAGCCGTTGTCCAAATTTACCCCACATGGAATTGAGCATCATTTTAGCCAGGGTACGCAGTCCTGGGTTGTATTCGATGTTGGCATAGTCTAACTGAATCCCTTCATGCTCGTAGTAGTTTCGGATGTAGGCCTGTCTTTCTTCTTCTGTTTGTACGTCGGCGGGCCACCCACTGGCTTCTTGCTTGATTTTCAACCAAGTGTTGACGTAGTCTTCGAAGAGTCCTTCACAGGTTTCTTCAAAATGCCAGACTTTGTAGATGTACTGGACTTCGTACCCGAGCTCGACGGCTTTCTCTAATTCTGGGCTGCACCATGTACTTGTCAGGGCACGTTGCTGATCCGTGTGAGGGCAATGATATGATCTGTCTAGAAGGGGTTTGTCCATTTCTTCTTCCACACAACGGGCACAGAGAGGAAAGAGCAGTTTGCTGTCATGGCGGTAAAGCAGGACGGGATGGTACAGTTCACGTGGAGGGAGGATTTGGCACTGAATCAACCCAAAGTACTGGTGGATGTCCGTGTGACCCGGATGTGTAATGAAGGTAGAATGTCCTTTGGGGTAGACAGAGGTTTTGTTGACCCAAGCGAACAGACCACTGTCCTAACCAACGTGCATAATTTTTGCGAGGCGGTGTCCCCTCAAGCGGAAATCTAAAGCAATCTGGTTAGACGCTAAGGTCAGCAAAACACTATTCTGGCCACACATACTGAAGACTTCAATAAATGACCAATCAGTCGTTTTAATATAGTTTCTTGTTGTGATTGGTTTGTTATTACTTTGGTTTTGGCGTTACGACACACATTTGAAAACCGCTCTATATTGCCTAGTGGGCCACAGCACGGAAAAAAGCGAAAAATTGCCACCTGAGGTAAAACTGAACTACACGGGTTTTCCGTAGACCCGTAAAACGCGTCACCACCGGACGTAAGAAACCTCTTTTCTGAGTATTGCGATTAACGAGGAACACAAGGTGATCAGGCACGGTGTAGTCATCCACTCGTGTCTGGTCAAATTGGAAGGATTGAAGTTAAACTATAATTATTGATTAATTTTCCAAAGTCTAGGCAACAGATTTAAAAAAAATACTGACGTGTTAACATTGGTCTCAGGTAAACTTGACAGAATTCTTCCGTAACTTGTTCAGCTGCCTTCGGCCACGAGGAGATTAGCAATGTGTTGTTCGTCGGGTTGCATGGCCTCAATATCAAAAAACACGTGCAAGGGGGGCAGGTCGTCCTCCTCCTCCTCCTCCTCCTATGGGGCGGTTTCTGGCTCCGCGGCTGCTGCTCCTCGTTTGGCGCGAGGGCCTCCTTGCTGTTTCCTCTTTCTCTTCTTCTTGTCTTGAGGCTTGGGGGCTCTTTGAATAAAACAAAGATGAGTTTCACCGTGCACGTACTCATGGCAAGAACGGCAATCGATATAGTAGCAGCGATGCCGTTCAATGTTTTGTAATCCAACGTCCTGTTTAAGACAGTTAGGACAGCGACGGCGACGAAAGCACACGGAGGACTCTAGGTTGGTCACGGGTTTGTCAGCGTGGTCCTTGACGAGATGTGCTTGGAAGCAAGTGTCTCCGAAAAAGTCCCGATGACATTGTTGGCAACGTTGGGTAGCTTTGAGACGTCGAGGGTAAGCATGAAGAAAATCAGGGCACTCTTTTTGGCGACAGGATCCACATTGTTTTTTCTTGTTGCAGCGATGTTGTCCCTCATGGTCATAGGGTTTCCAACAGTAGGCACAGACATAACTGGACCCGAAAAACCCTGGTAAACGGGTTATGACATCGTAATGGTCATGGTCGTGCAGCAAAATCAATTGTTTGTCTTGGGTGTCTCCATAGGTGGTGATGTGGAACGACCGGTGAGCATCCACCAGGATGAGCTGGTAACCGGTCAGGGACGGGGCCTTACTGAAGGCCGTCAACGCCTCGTAGCTGCAAGGACCCAAGGGCACCATGGCTTCGGGATGGAGGTCCAGAGCTAGGGTTCTCTGCAGAGGTTTTCCTTTTCGAATAGATTCCCATTTCGGGTGTTGGTCCAGGCGAGCTTTGGCAGTGACGAGGGCTCGAGCACAACAGAGTTCATCTTTATTGTTAATTCTGATAATGCTTCGTTTCTGACTCGTTAATAGTTGCATGGTGGGGTGACCAGGTTTGCCACGACGCGGTTTGCCGGATCCCTGAGGGGCATGTTGGACTTGAGTAATGGATAATTGAAAGGAGTCATCCATTTCAAATTGTTCGTTGCTGTTCAAGGCTTGCGCTAAACGGTGGAATAGGGCCTCCACACGCTCCCTGTCTTCACGCCATTCACCAGCACGTAATCGCCAGCCCTGGAAGTTGTTGTGGAGCCTGTTGGAGCCAATGGTGAAGTAGAGGCGATCTTGATCGTGGAGGTCAGGTGTGGTGGCTAACACTTGATTCACCGCTCGACGTAAAGCATCTTGTAGGGCTTCCGTGATGTTTTGACCTGGAATCAAGTTCCCCGTTTGGCGTAAACGGGTATTGAAATAACGTTCATAAACACCCATTCGCGTGCTCCGACGGTCGACATAATTGCCGACCTGAAACTCGAAGGCGCCCTCTGCACCGGCATCCAAACCTCCGCCTCTTTGTTCAAGGAGGTGGGTTTGAAAGGCACGTTGCCGTTCGAAACGATCCAAGGCCTCTTGACAGAGGTCGTCACTATCTCCCAGCTCTTCTTCAAGGCATTGAGAGGGTGTGCCTTCTCTCTCAGAGGTCTCTTCAGTGGTCAGGCCACTTGGGCCTGGTTCCTCCTCGTCTGGTTGAGAGGACATGATCAGATGAACTCGTCGGAGGTCGGGGCTCGTTTTTTATAGAGAAACAAAGGTCACGTGGAAGAGGGCATGAACCAATCACCAAGCAGGCCACAAGGTGTCCCTGGGAGGGGTAGGAAGGGGGTGGGTGACTCCCTCCCCCCCTCCCTAGTTTGGGCCCATCAGGCTTTGCAGGCAAGGACCCAGAGACTATAAAACAGATCGAACCTCGGGGGTGAGTCATCTCAACATGGACTCTCGCCATGAGAAGCTGTTAGAAGAATTTGAAGATTTTGAAGCAGATTTAGAAGTGGAAGACATCTTAAAGAAAGTCAAGGAGGAGTTGGTGTTGGACCAAGGAGTGATTGCCTTTGGAGAAAAGTTAAAGGAGAGGGAGCGCCTGAAACAGATAGCCCAGGCAACCCGGACAGCACGAGCCACCCGCTTCCATCAACTGTGCTACCCCCAATTGACTTGCGACTGGTTTGTGGAGGGACTTGATTACTGCTGCGGCTACTGGCGTTACCAGTTCAAGCGCCCTCTCACACCTCCACCAGCACCACCGCCCTCTCCTGATGCCTCATGTAAAACGTGTCCAACAATGCTGCCACTGCACCTGCCACCGCACCAAACGCCCCACCACCACCATCACCACCACCACGACGTTGACTTTGACAAGGACGAACTTACGAAGCTCCGGGCCAAAGAAGAGCGACGACTGGCGCGGCGACGGGCCGCCAGCGCCAGATACCGGGCCAGACATCCCGACCGAGTAGCTGCTTCGAAACAACGGTATCGGGCGAAACGTCGTAAGACCAACCCAGTAAGCTTTGACGACTACGACGACGACGATGACGACGACGTTTGCGGCGTTTACGACGAATTGGCAGAGCTCCATGCTAAAGAAGCCCGACGACGGGCGCAGTTGCGGGCTGCCAGCGCCAGGTACCGGGCCAGACATCCCGACCGAGTATCTGGATACCAGAAACAGTACTATGAGACCCATTCAGAACAACTCCGGGCCTATCAAAGACAACGTCGTCAATCGGAAGCAGGTCAGCGGTGGAACGCACAATTTCGAGCGAGAAAGCGTGAGTCCGCTGCCCTCTTAGCGAGACAAAGAGGGTCCATGGAACGACAGAGAACGGCGGAGAAAGTCCAAGCCTTAGGCCCCCTAACACTTACGGTGACGCTTGAAGATTTCATGCGGGACTTTGATGACTCCCTGGCATCCACCCCGAAGGACTCTATGGATCAACCTTGCGCCATGACGATAACGGACATGGATTCAGGGGATCATGTTGTATGCGATGAATCGTCCCTTTCTTCTTGTGACATGTGGGACGATGGTAGTTCTTTTTGGACAATCTACTAGAGGAGCTTAGTGACTTGTCGTCGTCGTCATCGGACGACTCTTCGTGTGACTTGTCGTCGTTGTCGTCATCGGACGACTCTTAATATGGTTTGTTAAGTTCGGTGGACGAATGGACCCCCCCAGGATTCTTGCTTTGATTGGGAGGACTTTGTCAGTTAACCGTCGTCTCAGTATTTGGCAGAACATTGAATCGTCTCAGTATTTGGCAGAACATTGAATCGTCTCAGTATTTTGGCAGAACATTGTGGTAGACCTTTTTTTTGAAGACACAACTCATGAACAAATGAGACAGTGACATTTTCATTGTTTTATTTTATCAAAAAACATGTAACACGTGGATAATTTTGTCTACACCACAACGGGTTCTCAAATACGAGTGTGTCATTAAATTACAATTTTAAACGTTTCTTGGTTTGCATGATTTTCTTGACCACACGTTCCGTCTTGGTTTTCTTGCCGGGTAATCGATCAATGGCTTGGATCATCTTGGTATCAGCTTTCCATTTGTCTTGCAAATTCTAGGCACGGCTATAATCAATGTCGTGTTGTTTAGCAATCTGATCCAAGCGATTGATCCCGGGATCCCCTCGTTTCAGACGTTTGGCTAAATGCGTGCCAGGGCCCATGTACTGATACCCAGGCCAATGAAATTCTTTGCCGGTTTTAGCAATCCATTTTTGTACAACCAGTGCCCCACCTTCTCCTCCTCTTGGTGCGGGGTGCCATCTTTAATCACTGTCCTCGTAATCCAATCGACGTCGTAACTTTTTGCCTTGGGCCCAATCTTCCCACCCGGGTAAGGGTTTCAATCGTTCCACTTCTCGGGCGGGTCCTTTGCCCTTGCCTTTGCCTTTGTCTTTGCCTTTCGCGAAACCACTTTCGGCTAAATGCTTTTCCCAAGTCTTGCGACGTTCTCGTACGGCTTCTAAACGCGACCGGATATCCCCTCGACTGGTGGAAGGGGTGGCTTTCTTGAGAATGGGAATCTTACTGGTGGTGGCCGCTCCTTTGCCTTTCTTGGTGGCAGGGGTAATGGGAGGTTTGGGCGTCGACGGGCTGCCTTTTATCATGCGCTTCAACCATTGTTCCACGGGGCCGGTCACCAAATCCCCGGCCTCTTCCTCTTCCTCGCCAGGAGGTGCCCCCGGGGCCCCTACACCGACGCCTCCGGGAAATTGACGAATGCGTTTGGTTAACTCGGTTAATTCTTGACTCAAGGGTTTCGTTTGAGCATTGACCAGGGCCGGGGGCAATTGGGGGTTGGCTAACAACACATGTTTTTTAGCGGCTAACGTAGCGGCTTTGTTCAACAAGGCATTTTGGGTGAGTTCTCCTTTGTAATATTGAATGAGTTGCTCCAAGTCCTTGTGGGGAATCATGTACACCTCGTCCATGGTTGACTACAGTCGGAGCAAAGGTCTTCCAAGACACGACAGCTCTCACAAAGACGGGACTTTAAGATGTGCCTGGTCTCTCGATACAACAGGTGATATTTATGCTTCCAATAATGACACTCGTCTTTCCACGGGTCGGTGCACCGATTGGCCTCTTGTAACAGATGTACCCACGTGGGGAGGGTTAACGGGGCGGTCGAGCACATTGACATAACACGTGGTGAAGCACTTGAAACAACCTGCGTCCTTTTTGTTGGACCAACCACGCACGACGTTTTTTCACCGAATGTCGACGACGTCCCAAATCGCGTAGCACCTTTTTATAGGGTCGAAGTTTGGCCAGGATGGGGGGGGTCACAGGAATCTTGTTTTTCAATAAGTTCAAGACCAATTCACTCACAGCATTGATTTGATCGGCATTGGCATGTTGTAACAACTCTTGACGTTTGGAGCCATTGGCTTCTTGTAACATGGACCGTAAAAACGGTAATTGACGTCGAAGACGTTGCATCTTTTATCGGTGACGGCGACAATACCGTTGATTGGCTTTTTGGATCGTGCGTTTTATACGTTTATCCGTTTCCAAGGCCACGGCTTTCCCCAATCCCGCCATGGCTGGGACCAACAAGTTCAAAAAACCGCCTCGTTGACGTTGTCGTCGTCGTGGTCTTCTCCTCAAGGATACCATGAGTGCGACAATACACGTTAAAGGGCTTTGTTTTGTTTGATGAGGTCTCGCGTCTCTTTATAACCTTGACGGGTATTGCGTTTCAAATCAGACCACCAGCCACTGCCTTGTTGTCGTTTTCTTCTTCTTTTTCTTCGTCGTCGGCTTCGTTGGACGGCCATGGTTCTAAGAGTGTAGGACTGGGAGGGAGCGGCTTTTTATCTGTCCAATACCCTTTGGGTCTCAAGGGACGAGGACATCCGTCCACATAGCATTGGGCTTCCACGGGTTGGTAGACAAAATGACGGTAGTACTCTTGGACACACCGTTTGGGTAACGGAGGGGTGAAATCCACAATGGTATCATCCAACGTTTGCATCTTGATCAAAAATCCTTCCAGGTCCTCCAAGGGAACCCCCGCACATAGGTTTTCAATTCGGTCAAGGCTTTGGCATAGGTGGTAAACGCAAACCGACTCATGGTCACTTTAAACCGGTATTGTTTAAAATCGGTCCATCCTTTGACCACGGTGCCCACCGCCGCCAAACATGCTACCAACGTGCTGTTGTCCAACAGGGGGCCGGCAATCATGCCGGCGGCCATCAGGAGTAGCGCCATGCCATTGAACAAGGCATGGCAACACTTGAAATGATTCAACATTTTGCGATAACAGCACCATTGTTGATGGTAAAAGGCATACAACGAATCCATACGTTGTAACAATTCTGGTGGCAAGGGGACGCCAGGACGTCTCGATCCATTCAATAACGACACGACGGTTTTCATCACGGCGAAACCCGGGACGAAGAGGTTTGCACACTGGGGGCTCCTCCCTGTTTATAACTGGTCACAATGCTATTGGTCATGGTAACATTGGCAATTTCCCGTCCTTGCGCTAATTGTTCTTGATCTTGTAACATCATGCGTAAACGACGTTGTAAATCCGCTTGACCCAAGGTACGAGGCTGTCTGCCAGGACTCCAAGATCCTCGAGAGGTGGAGGCAGGTGAAGTGGGGGTTCGTCGTCCCCGTCGTCCACCACGACGGCCACCGCCACCACCACCACCACCACCACCACCTCCACCACCGCCACCACCACCACCGCCACCACCACCACCAGCACCACCACCGCCACGTCCACCACCAGCACCACCACCATCAGCACCACCACGTCCACCACCTCTAGTCCTGGGGCCACGACGTCCCCCACCATCACCCCCGGCACCCGCTGCTGTCCGACCACCTCTCGCTGTTCGAGGAGTAGGCGTCAAGGTTGCACTTCCCCAACTAGGTGGAGTGTCCGGGGAAGACGGCGGGGTGGTCTGTATACTACGGTATGATCCTGGACTTCCTACCCCGGCTGGGGAAAAGGTCTGTAAAGGGGGTGCACCATCCACATCGGGCCACCCCGCGACTGTGTTGGGAGAGGGAAGATTTGACAAAAACTCATGGAGGGCATCGGGGTGGATTTCCTCCATGACGACGTCGAGAAGGCCTTGGCCTCCCGTCAAATACAAATCTTGGAAGGCCCTTGGGGACATTTGATTGCTGGTGGTCGCCCCGACCCCGGCGGGGGCCACGGTATCGTACGCTTGCGGAGGTTGACGGTCATCGGCCATGCTAACTCTTTTTCCTTGTCAAAAGGGGTGTCGTGCCTTTATAGACGTTTTTGATAGGTGCGAGTCCATCCTCCGTCTTTTAACAGGTAACTCAACAATTGTTGTTGATCGGAGGAGGCGGGGTGTAAATCCAACATCAAATAGCCATACGGTCGTGTGGTGGCCTGATGAAACGTCTCCAACGTGTCTTTCCAGGTGGTCGGAAACGATTGCAGCAACACGTTGCGTACCCCTAATTGATCTCGGGGATTCTTGAACGCCACAATGTAATGAGCATTGCGGGAAATACTTTTGGCATACCGACCCACGGGAAACATGTCTTGACACAAGTACAGCACCGTCACCCCTTGATGATGCGAATGTTTGGTGAATAAATCCAACACGCGTTTATCGTGTCTCCCTATCACCCATTAAATCATCCAAGACGAGGACCCCATGTCCTTGAGGAAACCATTGGACCAACGCATCATGATCGGGAAGGCCTTCGTGAAACACCACCCCTTGATCTTGCATGCCTCGAAATCGATCTTGCCAGGCCTCATAACAATAATGCACTTGAGTCGGGGGACTTTCAAACAAATCTGGGTTGTCTAACAAGAGTTTTTCCGTAAACACGGTTTTGCCACATCCCGAAGGCCCCACGACCAAAATACTGGAGGGGGTATGAAAACGAAACGGTTTCCCCGTTTGCATGATGACTAAATACCCATGAAAAAAAAGGCACCTTTTTATTGGAGTCGGTGGGACTCGAATCCACGCACAACCTCCTATTGTTTCGGGGATCCAAAGGCTCTACCGACTGAGCTACGACTCCGACACCGTTTTTCCAACATGTTTTTTATTTAACCATTCCATTGATGATACGGATGACAACAGAGTTGATACCATCTCGCTTCGTGACCTACAATCAATTGTTGAAGGCGTTGACCGGCTTGATGGTCATTGCTTACATAATCATGATCAGAAAACTCATTTAAAAACGCTTGCAAGGGCCGTCCACGGGCTTTGGCTTTCAAGTACAACAAGGCGTAATCACCACAAC
This sequence comes from Siderastrea radians, assembly GCA_964017195.1. NCBI lineage: Eukaryota > Metazoa > Cnidaria > Anthozoa > Scleractinia > Rhizangiidae > Siderastrea > Siderastrea radians. The sequence continues at coordinate 587,681 of CAXHKT010000183.1, forward strand.
TCTTGCTTGAGATGGCTTGGAGGGACTTGCCATTGGTCACCACATACTTCCAATGTTGCACGATCCAATCTCGTAACGGAGTGGCTTGCACGTACGTATCCAACGGCAAGGCATAACTGTCGAGGACCTCACACACGTTTCCCTGCGTCCACACCGCCAACCAATGTTGTCCCGGTTGATCGTGCGGGTCTGTATTCACAATGTACCCTTGGGAAGGGGTCTTGACAGGACTCTTGGGTAATCGATCACAGGCCACCCTTCCGTAAAAGTAACGTTTCAATTGGGGTTCGTCCCGGGCTAAATAATCCAACTGCACATTATTCAAGGCCACGTGTTCCATCTTCTTTTTGCTTTCTTTTTTCAGTGTTGGTAAATGTTGTACAACACGGCTCCGTTCTGGTCAATCTCCAGCACGTTCTCAAATTCCCCATACACGAGGACGGTTATATTGGTACCGGGTGCGACTCCAAATTCCAAGACGAGTTGTAAATCGCCGGTTTGCTTGGGGTTGAGGGTTTGACTGTCCGCACATCCATTGGCGACATTGTCAAACATGACCAAGGTACAATTTTTAGCTTGGCCCCAATCGAGCAGTTCCACCATATTGCCTTTCTTTTTAGACCAAGCGCCACTGGCTTGCAGAAAACGGAAGTAGCCTAGATTATCTCGGGTGCCATTGTTGTGCACCAAGTGCAGGGTTTCATAAGGGTATTCTTCTCCTTTGACAATCTGTCTGATCGAGATCAGACCAAATTTCTGGAAGCAGAAAGGATCTCGGGTCACATCTCCATTGAAGGCGCGGCTGTCCAACAACCCTACAATCAATCGGTCCGGTATTCTGTTTTGAAACAGGTTGGGGATATCAAAGCGGGTCAGGTTGCCTTGCATGCTGAAGGTCCGGATTTCACTGCAGACGGTCGGGTAAACAGCCACTTGTCCTTCATTGTGTCTTTTGGCAGACACACTCTGGTAGATGGCGTCATTCAAACGCAGTTGACAGAGATGAAACCGTAGTTTCACATCGCCTTCCATCAATCGGCCAGCTAGAGCCACGCCATTCAAAAACAGGTTCGGGCCATTGAAATGAAATTTCATCTTGATTTCGATGCCAGGCACCAACAATTTGCCGGTGTGAAACACTTCCAAGTGTGGGGTAAACACCAGACTGTGGGTGAGACCTGCAGCATACTTCTCCACTTCGTCCGCAGAGGTATCGAAGGCCGCTTTATGATTAGCAGTCAGATCTTGCCAATGTCGATGGTTTCCTGCTTTGTCTGTGTTGGTGGCAGTCCATTGGGGTGGGAAATCCACTTGATTGTACCATCCTTGGGGTCCTAACACGGTCTTGCCATCTTCTCGGTCATAATTCAGCAAGGTTTCCAGGTACGCTTTGTAATGATAGGTGTCGGATTGAGGACTGATCAACGTGCCATTGAAATGCAAGTCAATTTGTTTGATGATGGAATGGGCCAAATTATTGACGGGCCACAATTTCTCCGCGGCCACCAAGTTGGCATTGTTGCTCTTTTTCAAACTCAATTCCATGGTAAAGTAACTGCGTCCCAAATCCACAAAATCGTCCAACCCCGGAATGATGAATTCCATAGGATTGATGCCCGTGGTGGTGGGTTGGATGGTGACCATGCGATAGGCATTGATGCTAATGTCGGTTGGTGGCACCTTGAAAAGCCGTAACGCGGGGTTGACGGTCCCTTCGGAACGCGCGTGAGCCGGGGCAGTTTGCGTACTCACGTCAGGCATGTTTAACGTCGTCGAGTGGTGGTACCCCGTCGTCGTGAGGGGTCTTTATACCGTCGTCGTCGTGCTAAGCGTTGTCTCAAATCAAACCCGGGCAGTCTCATCACCTCGGGACTTAACCATCCACCACGTTGTCGTCGCATGAGTTTCCAAAAAGGATACAGTCCTCCCCACTGAGACAAACCCCAATCACTACGAATCCGTCGAGGTCGTGAAGGCACGGGTTCCATCACGCTCCCAAAATATCTCGCGCACGTTTGGTTTGCTTGGGAAACAAAGCACTGGCTACCCGCACAGCTTCTTTCACGTTCTTATGGCTCAAAGCTTTCTTGGCTTGTTTGGTAATTTCTTTTTTAAGGACGTCTTCGGCTTTGCGTTTGACACCTCGTGTGAAGCCCGTTTCCACACCTCTCTTGATATTACTAGGCAGTTTTAAAGGATTTCGCGTGCTTTTAAGGCCTTGGAACCCCCACGCAAGAGATCCGTCATCAACCCTTTGCCTTGTTGATCATACCACTCGTCTGTCCGAAATCGTGTCAAACTTCCCCCTCGCATGGTGTTCTTCACCAGGGATAAACTTTTGTTTGGGCTTCACGTGACCCCCTTTTTATACCGTCATCATCGTCGTTTTTTCCGAAAGGCGGCTTCCAACCCTTTTTTGGCCCCGTAACTCGCCGCACCACCCGCGGCACCCAACGCCACGGCTTTCCCTCCAGCGATCAAGGCTGGAATCAGTGCAGCCAGTGGCAATAAACCCCCTCGTTGCCTTCTCCTTCGTCTCCTTTGACGCACTCTTGGCTTGGACATCTTGGTTGTGATTGGTCACTCCCTTTGTCAAGTCCTCCCCTTTTTATGTCTTTTTGAAGTGCAACGTGACAATGGTATGGCCGTCACCAAACTTGACCAAGTCTCCTCCGGTACCAATCGTTTCGGCCACTTGAATGTGAACGATTTCCACCACCTCGTTTCGAAGAGCCATGTATTGAATGTGCAACGGTTCAAAGTACAGGGTGCCGCGTCCTTGTCGCTTGTACTGGATTTCACGCAACAAATCGGTCACGCGGTTGCCCACCATCATACTGCCTGCGATGTCCGAGTACACGTGCAACGATCGTGTGGGCTCTCCCACCACCCCGCGAAACGCTACATTCAAGTTGGTGAAACGCCACCCACAACTCATACTCAATTCCATATAGTCTTCCACTCGACTGGTGGTCCAAAACACCGGGTTCCCATCCTTATCGGCGATATCCTTCCAATCGCTGTTCTTGGTCATGTCGGGGATTTGATCCCCCATGAAGTCTTGCTGTAAGTTCGGTCCCAAAATCTATCCGCTGGCGATTTTACGTAACCATCCCATCTTGGCAGCTAACTTGGTATGAACGGCAAACGAGGGCGTGCGAACGGATCCATCATGAGAGACATTCGTGTTGTCAATGAGCAGATCCTCCCCTTCCCAACGAAACTTGACGTACGTGTGTTTGCCTTGATCGTCCAAAAACGTACCCCCTTGGATCACCGATTCCCGTCGTTTCTGTTCCACATGAGTAATGGCGGCTTTCATAAAACTCACCCCGTCCACCACCCAATCCCAGTCTTTAATATCGTCAATTTTGGTCACGGCCGCTCCATATTTGTTATAGGTACCTCCCCTTTGACTGGGTGCTGTCAGGTGCTATTTGATGCCCCTTTCATCACCAACTTGTACAAATTGACGCGCGCATCGGGTAAGGAAATGGCACTCAAGCCCACTTGCCATCCACCCCCCGTGAGCTGTAACGGTTGAGGTAAACGAATCTTGAACGAATTGGCTTGGTTGTGGGGAAATTCATGGCGGTTGGCATGACTCGGTAACGTCACGTAGAACGACATTTTGTCTTCTTCACACCACCACTTCCCTTTTAAAGTGGAGGGTGAGGAGGGTACGCCCTTCGCCAAATTGGACCAGATCCCGATTGGTTTCGGCCATCTGAGTTTCCACGATTTCCACCACTTCATTGCGTACCGGGACATATTGAATATGTCGAGGTTCAAAGTGGGTGGTGTTTTGAGGCTGGTACTTGATTTCTCGCAAGAGATCTGTGATGCGGCCACCCACCATGCTGCTGGTCCCTACATTGCAATACACGTGCAAAGGACGCGTCGAGGGAAATTCCAACGAGGGACGAAAGGTGTTGTTCAAATTCACAAACCGCCAAGGGCACGATAGACTCAACTTCACATAATCGCCCTCCACTTTCCAAAAGAGGGGCTTGTTGCTGGTATCGCGGACATCGGTTGGCGTGGGAATGGAGTCCGAATGAAATTCTTGTATTATATTGGGACCCAATCGATACACGCCCGTCGACACTTGTTCAATCCATCCCATTTTCAGGGCCAAGGTTCTGCTTCATGACACGTGCGCCACTTGAACTTTGTAATCCACATTGACCGTATAAAACAACAAATCCCCTTCCAAGGTCCATTCAAAGGTCGGGTACAATTTGACGCCATTGTCCTCCGCCCATTTGTTGAGGGGTTGGGTTTGTTTCGCACGGGCTTGCTCGTAACGGTACACCAGTTGATGAAAAAAGTGCGATCCCGTCGACGAGGCCATCTCCTTTTTCATATCTCGACCGTAGACAGTGAGTTCGCGACGTTCATGCCACCAGTGATCGTTCCCTTGATCGTCTTGGGAATACACCCGTTCGTGCCATCGTACATACAACAGAGGATGGGAATCGCCCACTCCTCCTTCTTCCACTACCACCGGAATGGTGGGTAAGGATAAACTGACCATGCCCACCATCCATCCACGTGCCACAAATCGAATGGGTTTCGGCAATCGGTTTCTGAAATAATGGCTCTTGTTCCCAGGAAACTCCTTGGTACTCGCATGACTCATCAACGTCACGTAAAACGATGAGTTGGGGACGAACGTCATTTTTTAGTCACGTCGTCGTAGTCTTTTGGGTGGGCTTGTCTCTTGGGTCTTGGGTTCTCTTGGTCGCTTAGGTGGTCGCAGGGACGTTACGTCTTGGCTTGCAATCCAACTATTGTACTTGTCTAGCCACCCTTTCCACTTGACCAACCAACGATCTTTTTGTCGCTTAAGTACTTTTTCGATGCGAAACACCTCGGACACATGGACGTTTTGTAAATCCTCTTCATAAAACGTGCCTTGGACGGGGGTGTCATCCCATTCGCGAATCTTATACGTGGGCACGGGGCCCGGGATCACACGATGCACCACAAACACTTCTTCGGTCCAACCAGGTAAATAGCCTTTTTCAAAGGTGCGATGAATCTTGTTGAGACGGACCCGATCGCCTACTTTGAATTTAGGTTTTTTCTGGCCTTTCAACCTTGGGCAGTACAATCGTTTCCACACGGCTTCTTCGTTGTCCCACGTCACGTCTTGAGGGGCCATGCCAATACTTCGATGACGCGTGGCATTGTACCCTTGCACCAACTCGGGTAACACGTCGTCAAAGCGTGAGGTGTTGGCCGCCGTGAAATAACGATACAACCGTTCTTTCAAGGTGTGGTTAAATCGTTCCACGACACTGGCCTTCGCATCCCCTTCCGTCGAAAAATGGTGAATGCCTTGCTCGCCGAGCCATCGTTGAAAGGTCCGGTTATAAAATTCTTTCCCTCGATCCGTTTGCAATCGGTTGGGGTGTCGTCGTCCTTGTTTCAAAATCTTGTCAAAGGCTTTCACTAGGGCCACGCCGGTTTTGTCTTTCAAGGGTTGCACCCACGCGTATTTCGACAAGACATCCACTACCGTCAATAAGTATCGTAGGCCCCGATTATACTTGGCCAAGGGTTGCACTTCCACTAAATCCGCGACCCATTGATCGTCCAAACCTCCTACGATCACGGGCACGGTGTAGGCTAAATCCCGTTCCAAGATCCGTTGGGCTTGTTTCAAAGGGAGACGGTGGGCTTTGGCAAACCGTTGCACGCCTCCTAAACTCCCTGGGGTTCGAGGGTCGTGGTAACGGGTCAACCATGATTGTGTGTTTTTCTTTCGAGGGGCCATACGTTCTGGCATTCATCCCATAAGGTCGGTATGGTGGGGACCGTGTTGGGATGCGCCTTTTGAATGATTCGATGCCATCGCCACGCGTTCGGGTGGGCTTTTAACCACAAGACAAACATCACCCATCGATACAGGTTACGATCCACGTGGGTTTCTTCAAAGATCTGGAGAGGATGGGTGTCCTCGGGACAAGGAGGAATAGGGATCTTGGCCCGGGTTGGTGATCATATAACATTTGGCAAAGGGATTGATGGCATTGCCATTGCACCAGGGACAAGACAGACTCCCACGCATAACACATCCACACAGCAGACTCCATGGGCACATTGATAAAAAACAATTTTATTCGTTCTCCTTTATACATTTAAAAGAGACCGTCATACGCGACACTCTCTAGACCTTTCTGCCAGTTCTCGACACTGTCACTGTACTTGGGGGGTGGTGGCACTGGGGCTACCATCATTTCTTGACGGTTCTTGAGCTCTTGAATTTCTCGCAACAATTGTTTCTCATAGTCTGTCAGGGGTCGATCCTCTTTCCTTTCGACTCGAGGGGGCGGGCCAGGGATGTCTACCCCACGCTTGGGATACCCTTGAGCATCACGGGTTGGTGGTTCGGCTTGTTGGTCGGCTTTTTTGGGGGGGATGGTCATGAAACCAGCTCCAGTACTTGGGACCCAACGGTTGATCGGCCCACCGGAAGAAGCCACACTTTTTCTTGGAACAAGTCAGAAACAAGCGATCGGGGTTCTGGGGGGAATGACTCTGTTGTAGCGTGGCGGGTTCACGGCAAAAGCATTGCAAACAAGTCCACATGTCCAGCACTTCTAGATGAGGTTGACTACACACCGCTTTCATATAGTCTGGGGCTTGATCTTGTCCACAAAACAGCAAACACGGTTGGATGGGGCATTTCACATACTTCCATCCCTTTTGAGATTCTCGTGCCTCCAAACGCACCTCATGGCAAGTGCATACCAAATAGTCCACCGACTTTCTTTCATTGTCCTCCGGATTGTCATACACAGGCGTCAATGTGAATGCTGGTGTCGATTGCTCCACCATGTCATTCAATTCTTTCATCATGTCTTCCACAGCGGCTCGGGTATCTTCCACGACCTCGCGCACCACCGGATCACAGTCCACATTCTCTTTCTTTTTCTTCTTCCCCGCAGGGTGGACACTTTGCTTTTTCTTTCGATCGACTGACATCGTGCTCAAGATTTTCACCCACCCATGCCTTTTTATACCTTGGACCCTTGGCTCTCATTGGTCAGCTTCTCATGACCTTATAGGACCTCTCGTGTTCTCATTGGTCAGCATGTTATGACCCTATAAGGACCTCTTGTCTTCCCATTGGTCAGGTGTCCCTATTTAAGGAGCTCCCTTGGTCTCTAGATCTTCATTCTCAAATCAATGCCCCCCGACATCGACATGATTGGAGAACACGAGATCGATGCCTTGGAACTTCAAATTGGTCATGGCCATGTGGTGTACACCGGGGGCGCCAAAGGCACTGACGAACTCGTCGAACAACTGGGTAAACAGTTTGGGATGCAAGTAGAAGTCCTAGTCCCCCCGAACCATCCTCGAGCGACTTTCATCACCCCGTCCACTGTGGAAGTCTTGATGCTAGCCAACCCTCATCTTCACCAGGCGGCTGAGAAACTAGGGAAACGAATGCCCAGTCATTTTTACACCCTGCAATTGCTGCAACGCAATTATCAAATTGCCAAGAAAGCCCATACCCTCTATGCCTTTGGCATTTTGGAATAGGATAAGAAACGCGTGAAAGGGGGCACCGGTTTGACCGTGCAATTGGCCATGGATCAAGGCAAACCCGTCTATCTGTTTGACATTCCCAGTCAATCATGGTACCGCTCGGACCATTACTACCAAGTCAACGAGAATGCCGCCACCCTGGTCACTGGCAGTCAATTTGTCCCTTGGGGACCCAAAAAGCCCACCCTTCATCAAAGCAGTGCTATCGTGGGATCCCGGGATGTGGACGACTAAACCCGAGCCGAAATTCAAGCCTTATTCAACCGCACGTTCTGTCTCCCCAAGAACATTGATCAATTACGCCTGGAACTGGAAGACTTTCATTTGTAATGTTTTAGTTTTTATTTTTCCAATTGTACATAGCCATTTTTAGTTTTTACTTTTCCATTTGTAGATAACTTTTCCAATTGTAAATAGCAACGCCCCAACCCGCGTGGCAAAGAACACAGACAACCCTTTGTAAAAAACATCAACTCTTTTTTAATTAAAAAATTTTAAAAAACTGACAACACTGAGTTTGCACGTGGATTACAAATACTTTGTCTTGACTCACAGTAGCCTTGACTCACAATACAAAACTCAACAGGAATAAAAACAAATGTTCATTGTCCCAAACAACGCCGTACACTCTCCATGGCTTCCCTCTCCATCTCTTCCAACCGCATGTATTAGTCCCTCCGTTCCTGAACGACAACTTTAAAAAAATACCTAATGGTGTCCCACTCATCGTCTTTATGCACGCGCGGCAAGTGCTCGGCCAAGTACTGGTCAACTTCCTATAATTGCCGCAGGGTGATGCGCCAATACGTCTCCATCGTCGTCCACACCAAACGATTATGGATCCAGGGGATAATCCGTTTCACAAGAGCTTTCTTCAGCATCTTGTACGTGAGTGACTGCAGAGGGCGTCCATTTTCAAGTTCAACAAAACACAACACGAACAGGCGAAGAAAGGCGACCACGCGATGTTTGTCGAGGGGACGCCATGATTCCTCACGTCTTGCGTACATTCCCATAGTGTGCCGTTCAACAGGTGTCCTCTCCGCCCCTGCTCTCCTCCTCAAACTGTCTTCTCCACTGACATTGATATCACCGGCTAGGGAGCCCAAGGGCCTTCTCGTTTCCGACATTTTTCAACTCACACAACAAACATAAGTCACTCAGGACGAACTCAAAGCTAAGAGTGACGTCCTGGGCCCTCGCTTGACCTATATACCCTGATCCGCGCAAAGCCTGATGGTCCATCTAAGGAGGGGAAGGGGGTCCCCCTACCCCTTCCTCTCCCAAACCACCATGGGGCCTTTCTCTCATTGGTTCCTTACCCTCTCACGTGACCCTTTGTTTCTCTATAAAAAACCACCGTCCCATTTCATGTTTCACTCAAAGTCAACCAAGCAAACAAGGCAGAATCTTCATGGCAGATCAAGAAAAAGTGAAGTGTGCAGTTTGTCTGGAACCCGTGAAGGGTCAATCCCTAATGGAATGCTGCCGTCAACCATGTCATCCCCTTATGCAATGTATCAGACAATGGCGAAAGGCGCGTCACGTCGTCTCTTGTCCTCACTACAGAAGTCCCTTTCCCTTCATAGTACTCGAAGTCAAACATCCCGAAATTTGGAAAGAAGACACCCATTTTGTGGAGCAAGTAAAGAACCTATGGAAAGACAATGGCTTTTGGTATGGTGTCGTTCACACTACTTTTGGATCAACAGGTGGGTTCTGGGGAGAACTCAAAAACCCAGATGAACCAACAGAAACACGCTTCCATCTCGGTGACACCAAAAAGATAGCGATTCGACGCATGAAGGGCATTTTGAGTTGCCAGTAAGGACCCCCGTGCGGTCGTCTGGATTGGACTTGGGACTCTTTGTTAGACAATCACTTGTAACACCCAGTCTGGATTAAATTATTTTTTGTTTTCCACGTGGAATGAAACAAAGATCCTGATTTGAATGGAAACTTATCAAATGGAAACTTATCAAAAAGGACGTTTGTAAAACCCAAGGAAATCTAGAATTAAATCATTTTTTGTTTTCCAACATGGCGTCTTTTCTTTGAGTCAATTGACCTCCCCCGGTGCCTGAATTGGACTTTGGACTTTGAGCCCGCGTTCCTCCGCGGTTTTGCCCCACCCTGAGCCCGCGATCCCATTTTCCTACTGGTCAGGGGTTTCCCACCCAAGCTAGAGGGCACGTCATGTCCGCGTCACGACATGTCCTCTCTTTTCTTTATCTGAGCCCACGATCCCATTTTCCTACTGGCCAGCGCTTTCCCATCCCAAAACACGTGACTTCCACATTTCCAGTCACTTCCGGTTCCGGTGACGTCATTTCCGGTCACTTCCGGTCATGTGCCTTCCCCTTGAGCCCGCAAGCCCCCCTTAGCAACCAAAACGGTCAGCGGTTGCCTTTCCGGTTAGCAACAGCGAGAACCAATCAGAAGCCAGGAAAGTGCCCCATACGGGCGCGCGCACCTTACTACTCATGGATGTTTACCACTGTCAAACCTGTAGTAATTAAGCATGGTTAGGTGACTGCTTAATACAGGTTCAAGAAAATAATATGTGTAAAAACCAGTATTTTGTTTCCCAGTGTTTGATCGCATAATGTACAGTTCCATGATAACACGCACTCACATGGGTATAGTAGAAACAGCAACAGTAACAATTTGAAAAGGGGGATCATATAGAAGACAAAAAATTACACCTGTTATTACGTACTGTGAATATGCGGTCTTTGGCTGACACAACGGTGTAATTCAGTTATCAAAACCGCTTACTCCATTATGTGAGAAGCAGTAACAATAACTTTTCATGCAACTAGTTAAAAGAGAACCTGATAAAAAAGGATGCGACATACAATGTTGATAAAACGAACTTGCACCTCATTTGTTTAAGCTCCATTGAATTGCCCGTAAACAATTTGCTTTCAAAAAATATTTGTCATTCCTTATTACATTTGATGTCGTTGAACTATTTTCTTGTACAAAAATAGAGGTTGCGGAAATTAAGGGAAGCCATTTCCGGGGCTTTGACAAGTGACCGCTTTAAGTGTACATGACACTTAAAGCCTGTCTGAAATTTTGAAAGCCTCTCTTTTTGGGTGCATGACTTGATTGCATTCCCGCGGATGCATTGTGTTTGTTACAGTTCAATATTGACACTGTTCAGCAGTATCACGGATCCTATGACCTACAGTAAGAAAGAACAGGAAAGATAAAAAACAGAGCTCTGGGTATAACTTGGCGCAAGAGCTGTTTTGGGTCTTACCAAACCAGACAATGACAAACATTTGCTATGTCTTCCCTTCTTTCGCACTATGGCGAGGATGTCGATCTCAAGTCGCATGATTTATTCTGACTGTACATCAGTGGAAGCACCTCAGTCGTGAGATTGCTTCGTTGAGTTTCTTTTAGGATTTATTAAGAACATCAAAGCCCTTGTGTTCCCGTAAACAGCTTACTGTTTCCATCAACCTAAGGAGAACGGGCCCAAAGTGTCGATTGTTTTGTTGTTTTAATACTGCAATAATGTCGTCGTTCTTGTAGAGAGTGCGCTGGATTTTCAATTCATTTTGATTTAAGTACGAATTCCCACAGTTTATTCCCAGTTTGGCCTGGGTTTCAGTGGTTTCTGATGCAAGCAAAAGGGCCATTCCACCATTACGGACATTATGTTCAGACAACCTTTTTCAACGTAGGACGTCTGCTGTGCACAGGACATGCACAGTTTTGCTATTCCCTGTTAAACACAATGTACTTTAGAGACTTTTCTCTTATTTGGTAGAAACATATTCTAAGTTTTCGTTCTTGGCTACCTGCAATTGAATGAAATTTCTGTTACCGACATTACAACTAAAACAACCACCAATTTGAGTTCTGACGTTTAAAGATAATTTCATGTGATTTGTGATATGTTTTCAGGAGACAGGTATCTTATGATGATTGGCAGTTAGTCAAAGTCTCCAAATAAGGAAGTTAATTTTCACGAAGTTTATTCTGCTTTGTAAAATGTGTGAAATTGAAGTGTTACAGACATTACACAAAACGTTACGGACATAACCGCCTGCAAAATTGACTATCAAAATAACGTGCTAAAAAGTATCTTGTACATCTATTTTGCTTTATTTGTACCATACTTTTGCGAACAACTCGGTACCGTGAAGGCAACACCACATTTTACACTAAAATACAGTTCATTTTGTTTGGTTTTGCAGTGGGTATGGTTTCCAATATTGTAGAAGCACTGTCATTGAATCGTAACCAAGTTCATTAGCTTTTCAAATACCTGGTGTCCTTGAGCTTCTTTAAAAATAGCTTTTGATGTTTCTTATACCACAGGAGGGGAGCGCAACACATCAAACTCTTCCAAAACTAACAGGTAATAAGTCAACAAACAGAAATTGACAATCAACAAGTAAATTTGCAAATCAACAGTGGTTCTCCATATTGACTCCTTCTCAAACAATTTTCCTTTGAACAGTGGAAATCAACATTGATCTTCATCAATAATAATCATTATTATCTTCATCAGTAATAATCATTAACTGCGCGATTACCAAAACATACGTACCACTCAGACACAGTGACTAGGATCCATATGTCCCTTGTTATGTCCCTTGTACGCATTATTTATAGCAGCTTAGCAGGGCTCACACAAGCATTGTCCCACGCTGGGATATTGCCAGATGCCCTGAGGTCCCCATCTTCTCCCCGACACAGAGACAGTAGTTTTTTTTGATACACAAAGAAGTCATTCCCTTTGTAAGATTTTTGAAAACGGTCACTTTGGCCATTTATTCCATGGTATAGCCAATTAATTGTGATTGACTAGCAACATGTCACCAAAGCGGGAAGTGGATTTTTGCTTAAATTCTGTTTTCACTCCCACACCTGTCTGCACAGCAGATGTTTATTATAAAATTATTTGACAGTTGTCTAAGCCTTGGCTCTCTGAAGAGATCTTGACTAAAATGAAGTATATAGGGATCAACTGCATTTCAAATCACTGAAAAGTAAACAGCTAAATCTTCGATAATTATCTTTGTATAAGATATGAAAGAAAGTAAATCCATTTATTTTAACCTATATTTCTCCTCAAATAAGCATGACGTGGCTCAAGACTTGACTCTTGTTATAGGCCAGGTTCTGTCCTTTCTAACTTTAGCAACATATTTCAAAAAGTTACATGTTTCATCGCCTCTATAGTTATTTGCAAGGATCTAGAATACTTTATCCACTTTAGTTTGACTTCAGGGAAAAATGCTCGACTACCCATGGTCTTATCTCTATCACCAAATCTATTTCCCAGTCAATTGATAATAACGAATTTGGTTGTGGTATATTTGTTGATTTGAAAAAAAGCCTTTGATACTGTTAATCATGAAATCTAGTAGCTAAGCTTAACCATTATGGAACAAGAGGCATTATGCATGAATGGTTTAAACCATATTTGTCCCAAAGAGAGCAAGTTGTAAGTGTAAATGGGCATAACTCAGTTTACCTGTCGGTGACTTGAGGTGTTCCACGAGGATCCATTCTAGGACCCATGTTATTCTTAACACACGTAAATGATTTGCCTACTACTTCTAGCTTGCTAACATGTCATTTATTTGCTCCAAAAACCTTATTCACCTTGAAACAGCCCCAAATCAGGAACTTAAATCTAATGTCATATTATACTATGTACTGTAGTTTTGGAAATTTTTTAGGCAATACCTGCTAGGGACCGTTAATTTTTTTTTTGAGGTGGAAGGGGCTGGTGGGATTTGAAGTGGGGCCATAAGTTTAGTAGTGACAGCATCTGTAATAATGCAAACATCAATGCCAGAAGGCCAAAAATAGCGTTCCTAAGGTTTTGAAAATTCACATTTTCCCGGGGGAGAATGCCCCCAGATCCTCCTACTTTATTATACACCCAACAGCAACTCTACCCCACCAACTGTTTAATTACAAAACACAGCCAGGGGAATGTCTACTCTTTTTTTGCCTCTGCTGGTCTGATTCCCAGACAACTGAACAACTGATAAAAGTGTCAAAAATAATGCTTTAAACCAGCATTAATTGTCTGTTTATGTGCTTCAGAATTCAGCACATTGCATTAGAGCATCTCTAAATTTTCAAAATTTTCCTTTAGTGCTTGTCAATAAAGGCATTTACTCCTGCAAGACTTGAGTGTTAAAATTGACTGTTTAATTTAAGCTTGATAAATGTTTATCACTCGTTGTCTTTTTTTTGGAGGGGGAGGTCAACTCAAATATTTAGGACTACAACGGGGGGCCAAGTAAAAACGTATAGGGGGGTCATTATATTTTACAGGTACTATCAAATCCCACCAGCCCTCCTCCCCCCACCCCATAAAAAAATTAATGGTCCCATTTATGTAAAAAATGATGCGAATAAAGTTGTTTAAGTTGTTGCTTTCATGTAAGGTTTAGGGCTGCTATGTTTCGCTCCCTATAGTAATTCTACTCCACACTCATTGAGCAGGGTTATTACATGGCAGGTTAAGGGGTAAGACGGTTTCCACTAAATATCAAGCAAAGATAGAACACATAAGATGGAAGAGAGAGTATAATTATTAAATAAACTTTCGGCTGAGTAGAGTCTTTAACCAAAACTTGTGCGGGGTGTGTGGATTGGTGGTAGTTCAAACCTTCATAGAAAAATAAGGAGCTACTTAGATGTTTGCCGCAAACACTGGTGTTTTACACCAAATTCTATTGTTTGAAATCCATGCGGGAATAATCAGCACTTCGGTATGAGCAGTAAAACAATTCAATCTGATGTCAACACCGGTGTTAATCCTCTAATGCATAAACACTTTCCAAAACATCATTAATAACTGAGTGTGCATTTCATCTCAACAGGCAGATGATTAGAGGTTTTGGCAGTTGAAGATGATACCAGGCAAGTTTTCATTGGTTTTCCCTGGAATGAAATGCACGTTGTCTATCACTTAAGCAAGTACTGAAATTTTGTATCCCTTGGGAATCACCTTTCGTGTAGAGGAAGAGTGCCAACGTTTTTTATACTTGGCCCCAAGACTTCAAAGTTTGCTGTAGGAGTTCAAATCATTGGCATGTGGGCCTGGCCTGCATTTAAATTTTAAATTTGGAGATTATTCTGTATACAAATTCGGGTACTCCAAAAATATTCTACTGTAATTAAACATTTTTAACCAATTCTGGTTACAACTAACTTGAATCACTGTCTCGCAAGGTAAGGGTCCTGACTTCTGAGTTTCCTTAATTTACTGGTCAACACAACGGCCAGTGAATATCAGCTAGCAAAGAAAAGCTTTCTTAATTCTATTTTACTTGTCAGACGTAACAGGAGGCCTCCTGTAGACCAATCTCCATTTTTGCTTTGTATTCCTTTAACCCTTTAAGCCCCAAGATAAGAATGAACATTCTCCTTGCTGTTCTCTATACATTTCTCCTGGAACTACTAAGGAGAATTTGTCCAAATATCAAGACATCTTATCCTTCCTGACCACTTTCTTTATTTTTCATCACTTGATTACTTGAAGTACACTATTTTGGTCCCCGAATAGGTTCTCATTTTTAATGCTTTTTTTTAAATTTTATTTTTCAAAAACAGGACTATATACCAAAAAGAATCGAGGAGGGACAGTTTGCTTGGCTTATGAAAGCCAGAGAATTAAGCTGGTCTCAGCGTATGACTTTTAAATGTCAGTATTTCATCGATTTTAGAACATTTTTCCTTGTTCACATTTCATGTATTATGAATCAACAATAAGAAACCAGAGGCCACCTAAATGAAAGGCAGTGGTTTATTTGTTTCCTCGAATCGGACTTTCTTTTCTTTTACTACCTGGTATACCTTTCACACGAAGTCATTGCATCGATTATTTCACGAACTCTCGTAAACTGCATGCTTGTTGGTGCATTGATAGTTTAAGGGGAAGTTTGATACTAATCAAAACCTGCTTAATGCATAATCGAGCATGCAGGTCACGAGACTTGAAGAAATGATGTGCAAATATGAAATGCATTGAAAGGACCATTCGCCTGCGACATCAGGCTTACTGGTAACGCAATCAGTGTTGAAGGGGTTTTCCTTCAGTAGGCCTTGTGCATGAATTGGTTGTGTCATCTTAATGCCTAAAACCTGCATCTAACCTTCAGTGGCTTACCATATAAACACCTGTTAACTTCAATCTGCCATGACATCTCTCGCTCATGTATAATCCTTAAAAATTTTGGCACATTGAAATTAACAAGGATTTTTATGCTTAACTTCTAATGTATGACGTGAGGGCACTGGATAATACCTACAAACATGTATACATGCATACAGACATACTACAGAATTAAATTAAAATTGAAGAGTTGTGAGGAGAGAGGCCTTAACAAATTCTTGGTTAGATGCGCTCAGCTGCTGACAGGCGTGAGCTTCTGCGTGTATTTGTACAGTCACATGCTCTTTTTTCTGATATACACTGATGTGTAGTTGTTCCTAGACGAGTTGAAGCCAAACGTATGCTGTGCGTGTCCTGATGTGAATTTATACTTTTCCACACAACCTTCAATTTTGTACATGAAATATACAAATTTTGTGATATTGGGAAAGCCACCTGAATGATGGTATGTTCCATCCTTCAAAAATGCTGTCCACATCCATTGCTGCAAGATGGCAAAGGTAAAGGAAATTTTACCAAGGGAAACTATGATAGAATTAAGAAGGCTGGAAAGGGTTTGTAGCCATGCTCATGAAGTCCACGTGCGACATGGCTAGAATGCATGTGTGAACTGTGTGAATCGAACGTTCTGGTGAAAGTTGTACGTGCAAAATACCGGAAGTGAAAACACAGCGTAAAATTGCTCGAACTGGAAATAAAACGTTCAAAAAACATTTTTTGTCTCACAATTTTCCTCAGTGACCCATCCTTGGGATGCATATACTGATCCAATCTTTAAAAACCTTGGTATTTTAAAATTTTATGATATATACGTCATACAACTAGAATTATTCATGTACTCCTATCAAAACCATACTCTACCTTCAAGATTTCATTGTAAATTTACCTTACAAAATCAAATTCATTCGTATAATACAAGAAACTCTTATAAATTTCGTTTGCCTTTCTGTCGTACTCGAATCAAACAATTTTCCGTCTTTTATCAAGGACCTAAATTTCATAACACCTTAAACACCGACAGCGTCAACTCTTTCTCCGCTTTCTCCTTTAAAAAAGCACTTGAGTCTTAAGGCATTTATTTGTAATGATTATTAGTATATTTTTACAAAAATCTGGAAAAAAACTGTTTAACGTTCAGCATTTGTAAACTTCCTTAATACTGATTGTTACTTTAATTTCCTTTTGATAATAATTTGTATCCGTCGCCGTAATTTTTATGCCATCTTTGAAAAGTTGTAATTGGGGAGGCCTAATTAACATAAGCTTTATAGTTTCCTTTAGGCCTCCTCGCCATTACTTTCTACGTGTATAATGAGTAACTAATTTTAGAAACAAAAAATAACAAATAGCATAAAAATTTGCATATGAAAGGAAAAGCATGCAAATTAAAAAAGGTAACGTTTTTCACTGCTGACATTTTCATTTAGGGAAGGTTGTAAATCCCTAATCAGCAGTCTCCTTTATCTTGCAATGGGTGTCCGACCGTCTTCTTGCCAAAATTTTGAAATTGTCCCATACAGGATATCCAGACCCCCTAATGGGGCCTCCCTATGGCCTCTTCCCAATCTGGGTTCTCTTTGAGTATACTTGTAATAACAGTTCTCTTAACAGTCTTTCCTTGGTCTGGCTTATATTGGGTTTTAGAAATCGAAGTATAACTGATTCCAAGATCAAAACACTGGTACAAATTATCCCGTCTTGTCCCTTATACTTGAATAATCCATTCTCTTCCATGCTCGAGATTCTGTATGACTAAAAACAAAAATAAAAACTGTTAGGGACCGGTCAATAAGTATAGGGGGAGGGGGGGTGGGGTGGGCCAGAAAGGAATAAAATGGTCTAATGAGCAAGTGTCATTGTGCCAAGGGTCAATCCAGATAGGTTAAGATAGTCACTAGATCAAAAGGTCCAAAAGGTTTACTGGCACAATCTATAAAGGCCTAGGACGTGAGCACCAAAGGCACAAACATGAGTGCCAAGGTAGGAACTTTTG
Source organism: Siderastrea radians (assembly GCA_964017195.1). NCBI lineage: Eukaryota > Metazoa > Cnidaria > Anthozoa > Scleractinia > Rhizangiidae > Siderastrea > Siderastrea radians. The sequence goes on from CAXHKT010000183.1 coordinate 605,398, forward strand.
GGGGTACGGGGGTATGCCCCTCGTAAAGTTTTGAAATTGGACTCTCTGAAATGCCATTTTCTGCATTCCCTGACAGGAATGATCATTCATTTCCAATTGTATGAGTTACACAATAAGGCTCAACTCTATCCGGATACTGAAACAAATACAAGATCATCTGGTTTATTTACACTTTAGAAAGGAACTATGTGGTGCTGGCTATCCACTGGTTGGTATACACTAAAACAATTATACACGTCAGTGTCGGTGAAGAGTGGTCGGATATTTACCTCGCTGCGTTAAGGCTCAGCAAATATCTACCACTATTCACCTCCACTTTGGAGAATAATTGTTAACAATACTTAAACAACATTCATGTTAATTAAGGAGTGACTATGTGACTCCGGAAGAAACTTAAATGCATGATAATACCACTTGAATGTCAGCTGACTTGTCTTTAACAAATAATACTGTAAACGTCCAACATTGTAGGGTTCTGTTTGCTCAAATGGCCTTTTCCCGCAAGTTTTATGACGAGTTTGCAAGGACTTTCATGTATGCATGCATAAATACATACATACATACATACATACATACATACATACATACATACATATATTCAATATGACACGAATTTTGAGTAGCCAGAAAGGCTAATATCTCCGTGCAACAAAAAAGTGAAAACAAACAGAAAAAAGAAACTTATTTACTTTACAAATATCTAAAATAATTGCCTAAAAGTTTGCATTGTTCATTGAAAAGAAACTGTTTCCAAAAGATGTTTAAAACTAGTTAAAGAATATTCTCTCCTAATATTATCATGCCCCTAGGCTTACAGAAGGCTTTGGAAGTTTGCAGTATTTCAATATACAAGGCTTAAAATATGATGAGCCACCCCTTCCTGAGACTGAAAATAGCATGACTCATCCTACTAGGAAGGCTGAAAACATAGTGAACCACCCCCTCTGTGCTCCGGCCCACCCAATTTACTTATTGACCGGTCCCTTACAGGCTCAACGATCCACACTTTTCTAATTGTTACTGGACGTTCTGTTGACATTCCATCCAATTCAAGGACGGCATATATAATACTTTATCAAGGAGTAAACTTGGTTTTAAGGTTTAATTGAATTCAGATGTGCCTAGAAATTACATAAAATGCGCCAAAACAGTTTTGATCCATCGCAAAAGAAAAACGTTTTCTCATTGACACAATACACACTAGCATGTAGGTGACAGAATAAGAAGGGTAAACAAAAATAAAATGAAAAATGAAATGAGCTGAAATGAAGCCAGTAAAAATGATTTTTTTAGACTCGCGCGCCATTTGCGCGTTGTCACGATTTCTACGTTGACGTAAAAATGTTCACTAAAAAGCAACATTACAATATTCTGTCCTGTCGCACGCCTTAATTGCACAAGAAATGTCACGACTTCTACACCAATGTAAACAAACAGTGCAATTTTGTGCAGTCGCACGTCTTTAAAATGGCACCATAAATGTGTCACGATTTGTGCAAAGACGCAACCGTCACGAGTTGTTTCGTGAACATATAAAAGACGTGACGACGCACGTATAAGGTAAAGACCCAGGCGGTGTGCGCACTGGGACCGCGTTGCCTCATGGGTGAAATTGAAATTCGAGTCATTTGCATGCAGACGCGCTCGGGTGAAAATTTCATTCAGGGGGGGAAGCAACTTCCCATACATTCTCTTAAATGAAATCCAAACGATGTTCTCACAACTTGCAAAGCAATCTGTGAGGTTCTAGTCAGCGGATATGCCTCCTACGCGTGCGCAGATGTTGCATGTTTCAACGGAACTCGGACGCTGAAGGGAAAAAATTATGGCGGCCAAAGGCAGCGGATTCCGTTTTGTCCCTTCGTTTAGGTAATTGACGAATTGATCGTAGTTTACACTTTTATAATGTTTTCGTGTATTTTGCTTCTTATGAAGACAAAAGTTTACTCTCGAAGTTTTTTAGTCGCAAAGTAGAACAGTAGCGCTTCGATCAATCCAGTCTGTGCTGATCGACTGTATAGAATCAGATAGAATTCTCTGAAGCTGGGTCAAATACTGGGATCGGGTTCAAAGTACTGAACTGTGAAATGATCTTGTCAACACATAACTGGATTATTGATAATAAAATTTGTATTCTGTGCGTAGCTATTGTTTCCATGCATTAGGTTATAGCGGTTTTGATTGAATTTATTTCCATCGATGTTTTATGGCACATTTCCCGTTGCAATTTAGTTAGACCACGCTGGAGGACAACATGCAAACCGAGTACAGCCATAAGTGTCTCATCTCATGCCATCAATTCGTTACAGAATGAGATGTAAAAAGAAACATTGACAGTATTTTTATTTATCACATGCATCAGTTCAGCGATAGACAAAGACCAACTGACAAATTACGTCGCGGAGTACAAGAAATGAAATCCTGAATAGTTCAAGCGCTTTCTCTCGGTGAGAAGTTTATTTACGTTGAATTATCTAATTCTAACATTCAACTTTGAAACGTTTCTGGCAAACCTGGTCTCCAAGTATAAACAAGCGAAACGTGACTGCCGTACAGCTCGCAGCTGATCCACTCGCCACTGCAACAAAAAAGACAGTGCGAAAACAGAAGCGTCTTCATCGATGTCGCTTCCATCGAATATTCTCTTGTACGAAACTGACAGTAAGTTCCATGAGAGATTAGCCGCTCACCGCTTACTTTCCCCAGACAAAATACACATAAATTTTGCAAACTATTTCGAATAAGTTGATCGTCGATCGGAAATATTTATTATGACGAACACCGCTGTCCACGTTTTGACTGGACCGCTTTGCAAGTTGTGAGAACATCGTTTCTCGGTCCCAGGCCTCGCTTCTATCCCCCCTGATTTCATTCATCTAAAAATTCAAGTCAGTTTTTGCGTAGGTATTGAATGCGTAATGGGGATTAACTGTCTGTGGCCGTTTCTAAAAAAATTCAGCAGAAAAACTAATCTTCGGGAATTTTCAAGTCAAACTGCGGCTATCGATGCTTCTTGCTGGCTACACAAGGCTCTATATGTGTCGATATCCGAATGTGGAAATCGAGAGAGGTGAGGAGAGTTTCGTCACTTTGTATTTATGTCAAGATTAAAGGTCATTAAAGCTGTCGCTGTTTCTATATGAAAGATTAAATGCTATTCTCTTTTCAATTTAAGGTTCATTGGTATATTTCAAGCGTACCTGCGTTGCGTGAAGAACGCCGGAGTGAGACCATTTGTTGTTTTTGACGGCTTACCTTTGCCAGCTAAAGCCAACGAAAATGACAGAAGGCAAAGGTGAGAAAGCTACATTCAACCGACATCTCATGCGTAGGCCTACTTCTTTAGCTAAAGAAAAAGCTCATTTCTGTTTTATTAATGCTAAACAGAGACAGAGAAAATCTTCTAACCAGAGCCGAGGAAGAAAATTTGTCTATCGCAGAAGCCAACAGACTACGTGGCCAAACAGTAGCAGTCACATTTGACGATGTCATCTCGTGTATTAACGTGAGTGCTGCTTATTGAAGTCTTATTAAATTTCCGTGCTAACTGGTTTTCATATGAAGCCTAATCTTAACTCCAAACTTTGTGTTGAGCTTCTTCATATCCCAAGTTTCTTGAGTGTTCTCTGAAACTTGAAGAACTTAACCTCAAGTTGTATTCACTCTACATTGTTGTATTCACTCTACATTGTTCTTTCTCCTTTGACAGATTTGTTTGTCCGAAGATGTGAAATACATCATTGCCCCATACGAGTCTGACGCCCAGATAGCTTTCCTGCTTGCAAACAGCTACGCGGATTTTGCCATAAGCGAAGATTCAAATCTTTTGGCATATGGTTGCAAGAAGGTTTGTTGGGTTTTTCTTTCAGTAGTGTCAACTTATGTTTCACTTAGGTATTACTCAACAATATAATTCAAGCTTTATTAATTTTTTAATTCTGAGCTAGTAAATGTAGCCTTTTATGTGATTTGCATAGAGAGATAACTTACATACACATGTAATTTAATGCAATCCTGGGCTACCAATTTTATCCTTTTTGTTAGTTGCATTTTAAATAGAAGTGTGTCATTTGTAGAAACAAACAACCAAAAAAACTGAAACTCATATTTATGTGTTAGGTGATGGTCAAGACGTCTATGAGTGGAGATGGTGAATGTTTTATTTTGTCTGACATCCTGGGTGGCTTAAATTTAAGCATGAAGCAGTTTCGGATGATGTGCATTGCTGCGGGCTGCGATTATCTTAGAAATGTCAGAGGTGTTGGCATTCAAAGGGCATTTCAAATGGTTGCTTCAGGAGGAGATCTTCTGCAGTTGTTGGGAAGTAGGGGAGGTTCCGAGGAATACAGGGAATGCTTTGCAAAGGCTGAGGCAGTATTTCAACATCAAACAGTGTTTGATTTCGGTACTTGCTCCACAGTGTCTCTTGAGAAGTGGGATACTGATCCACCCACAGATGTTCAGTATCTGTGCGGAAAGTATCCTTTTGTCAATGACATTCATATCCAACAAATTCCAACTCAGGTAATTTATTAGCCTGATTCTCACAGTCCAGGTCGCTTCGCATCTGAGAATCAGGCTAGTAATTTATAGCATAGGAAAGTGTATGATCCAGAGTATAATTCTTATAAAGGTGACTCCCAAGTGTATCTGCAGTCAGAAGCACTAACAAGTATGAGTTATAAAGTAGTTTTTGGTGACAGAGGTCATTGCCATGACAACAAAACATGTAAGGATTTTTTTTTGTCTTGAGCTTGAGTGCATTTAGAGTACTATAGTAAGCCATGTTAATAAAATATTGGTGCATTTACATATTTCTGTTTTGAAACTGTAGACTGTTAACAGACCTTGACTTTCTAGTCTATTGGAAAATTCATACTCAAACAACTTAGCTGTTGGAAATGTTGATACAAAAAGTGGAGAGAAAACCCTGGACCGCTATCCCTTGTTTACAGTAGTGAGTGACCACCATTAATTAATTGACAGGCCGAGGACCTATTTTAATGCCAAGGCCGATAAATATACATTCAAGTTATATCATTTGGTATTTTCATATAAAATGTTTACATGTATCAACATTTTTCTTGATGTAGTTTTTTGCTTTTTAGGCATTAACAACAACAGAAAATGATGCTCTTGGGACAATATCAGGACAATCTACAACATCTGATTCAGGTGGTAAATCATTATTTTTGTATTTTTATGTGTATGTTATTTACTTGAATGATAAAATACCAGGAATTAATTTATTACAACAAATAATTTAATAGTTGTTTTGAACTAACAGTGGTTTTCACCTCATTAGGTGATGGTGACAGGCACCAAGAGATGCAGTGCGATATCATACATATTGACCGGTTTTCTTCATTCCAATGGGAAATTCCTTGTTTTCCTGTCATAAAACTGGAATTTGTGAGAGTTTTATATAAAATTGGTACGGAGGTTTTAGATGGTGTCATCCAAAAAAGGTAGCAGCCAATACTCAACGAGGGAAATTCATGTGTACTTTTCACTGTCACATAAACGTGCAAGACAAGAATTACACAGTGCTGTGGAATCTTGTCCCCATGAGGACAGGCCAGACAAATCTCCAATCAGTCCTTAACCATCAGTCAGAAGATGATGATGAGTCTGAAGACAACCCTGACTTAGACAAGCCAGATGAATCTAATGAAACTATTTCTCACTGTTTACCATTTAAATTTTTAGGAACATGCTATTCACCATCTAGACAGAAAGCTCTAGAGGAGGCATTTGAATATCTCTATGAACACAACAGACCTGTTTTTGTCAAACTTGAGGCTGAACCAGACACCCCTGTTGACAAACATGCTATTGCTGTGTACGTGATGTCATCATCCAATTATGAAAAAGTAGGTTACATTGCTAGTGAATTGACTCAATTTGTACATCCTGTACTCAAGGATCCAACACTCGACGTGTCAGTGCAAAGAATTTGGTTTTGTACTGTTTTCCAACAAATAGGTTTTTACATTACCATCCATATCACCAAGTCAGGCTCATGGGACAAGAAAGTAGTCAAAGCCAGTTCTAAAGTGAAGTAAAACAATTAATCATGTGGCTATGACGTGCCTGTAATAGTTCATCCATGGCCACAAGATAATCACCCAATTTGCCCATAAAAGGAGCTCACAGAAGAAATACTGATTAGCAACAAGTGCAGAAAACTAAGAAAATGTAAAACCTGTAAATCACACTGTTTTGAAAAACCAAGGTCTGTACACAGCTGTGAAATTGGCTGTCATGCCACATGTATAGTACATGCATGTTTTTATTGTTTGGTAAGACAACTAACTCTTACAAAATGCACTTTAACTACTTAATCCAAAAGAAGAAATGTGGTTCCAGTTACACTAGAAAACATTCATTTTGGTTTTGCTGGAAAAGAAAGAGAGAGAGAGTCCCCATTGCCAGCTCAGCTGTGTATGCTGAAATATAATATTGTCTCGATCCTTGAAGTGAGTGTGTGTGTGTGTGTGTGTGGTTGGCAAAGGTGAATTCAAAAGTTTGCGTTGCTTGGGTAACTGGAACTACAGTTTTCTGTTTGATCATTCAAAACATGAAGCACTATATCATAGAAAATTTAGATACTTCAAAATTAATAAAACTCCTTTATGTCAACACTGATATGAATGCATATTTTTGCTTCGTGTTATTTAGAAGTTCTGGGAGGATACAAAGCATTTGTTGTGGTTTAATTTCATTCTTGTATGGTTATGTAAGATAACCAGAAGATAAAAATTGCACAAAGGATGAAACTGAGCCACAACAGTTACATGAAAATACAATTTGTATGACAATCATACCCCCTTGCAAAGTTACAAGAATTGAAACCTTAGGGCATACAGCTATTTCAATTAACCTTGGAAAGTTACGCGATATGACTGCAAGGTGGTATGGGTAACCTGTCAATGAAATTACCAGACTTAGCTATCGCTCCCTATTAATTACATTTCTTGGCACGTGTTTGTGGTACGCCCATCCATCCTATGGTAGTGACAGCCATGAAGTTATGTCGAATCACAAAAGACCTGCAGCTACCCATATAACCTGCGTGCAGATGAACTAAACTTGAGGGTTTAAGAATACAAATGTTGATTGAAATAGCCATATACCCCAATGACAAGTCAACAGTTAAGGTTATCCTTCCAGCTGAGGTGGAGGCAACTCGATTGGGGTTCTATGAAACTGGGCTCTAACAGTTAACTGTCCCCTCTGGGGTAAGGAAGCTCTGTTGGCTACAAAGACACCTGGATCTCCTCGCCTTGACAAACTGATTCTATCAAGTCTCTCAATGATGCCTTCTCCTGATGGTTGGTTAAACGACGGAAGTTCAAAGTCTCTGTAGCGTTCATTTGCTCCTGTCCAGTAAAAAAATTCCACATCAGGATCAATTCGTTTCTTGAATTCACTGAGAATCTTGGGTTGTGCATCCAGAAACTGTTTGACATCAAATATGTCTCCAAGCATTTCATGCATAAGGGCTATTATCCCTTCAACGTCATCAGTTGCTGATGCCCGGGGATGCTCAGGGGGAGTCTTCTTTCCTGATACTCAGCTCTACGCAATTCTCTACTCTCCAAGTTTGCTACCAGACCAACAACAGTTTCCTGTGCAAGGCCACATATGCCCTTTATGGGTCTAAAAAAAATGAAGCAGTGGTTATAAGTTAACTTGGAACAAGCCTCAGAGGCATGTATAGATCCAGATTTTTTCCCCCTATCATCATGGTACAAAATATATTATGATCATTCAAGATACCAGCGCAAGTGGTTGACCAAACGTTTGCGACAAATATTTGCTTGGCTGAGCAAAAACTGGGAGTCTGCGGAGCTTATTCGAGGGCAGTGCTCTTTAACATTTCTTCCTTCAAATGGGGTGCTTAACTGGGGGTGGTGCCTCCTAATATAGATGTATTTCACTTGGGAGAAAGTAGATCTTAGCAAGGGTTATTGAAATCCAAAAAGAAAAATGTGGGTAACTACACATTTTTCAGAGATAATTTAGCAACCCTAATTCTAAAAAAAAGCATTAATACAAAGAATGTAAAGCAATTTCTTTCCAAATTTAACCTCAGTTGTCTCTGAAAAATGTGTGGTTGCCCCCAATTTTCTTTTTGGATTCTAATAGCCCTTGGTAAGATCTGCTTTTTCCACATAGTCATAAACCACGCAAGAAATATTGTTGTACTAGTGGGCAAATTCGTTAAGAAACCCCAATATTCTGAGATGCGCAGAACATATGCTCAGTAACAAAAGCAGGCACCGTCCTTAATCGAGTAAATATGGTTTCCCAGAAATCTTCAAGGATTCCTCAATTGAACCCATGGGTGTGGGTTATGCATAAAGGGAAATAACTTCCTTCCTAGCAGCAATATGGCTTTGGCAAAAGGGACTGGATTTTCTCTCTGATTGGTCATGAATGAATGTAGCCACTTCACATCCTCTACAGGCACTGCCGAGTGTTGACGCAATGGATTTCCTGTTGGGAAAACAAGATCATACACATTGAGAAATTTTCATGTCAAAGGGAAATTCCCTGTATTCATGTAGTAAAAATCTGTGAAGACCCCATATTGCATATAGGTACAACTTAATTAATTAGTGGTAGTTGAATACTCCATACAAATCATGCCTTGGTGGAATTCCAGACCAATAGGTTGTTATTTCTAAGAATAGTAATTATTATCAAGTTCCGAGTGTGGGATGTTAAAAAGTGAATACAATCATGGCTAAGCCATAAAAATAACACCTGCCTTGTCTATCTAGCTGCAAGAAGTAAGCAATGGTATTGGCACTCATATGACGTGCTTCATTCCTTGAATTTTTAATCAGCTCAATGACAGAAAGAGCTCGTACATTTCCTGCTGTTCGGAGGGAATTGAACTCACCATCGGTGGTAAAACCTGAAAAGTGACAACAAATGGTGCATGCAGAGCCCAGTCAGTTTTACCAGCAGCAATACAATGTATTATAAAATAAATAAATAAATAAATGTTAAATGCCAAGCTTTTAATAAAAAATCATGTTAAAAAGTGCAATTTGGTTCAATGCAGTGACGCCTGTTCATAACTGAACAGTTAAAGAATTCTAACAAGGAAAATAGCTGCGTAAAATTACAGCTAGATAGCAGCTGTTAGCACATACCCACAACTGTCATTCCTACATTCCTCATGGCTTCCTCCAGCTGAAGTTCCAGTTCCCTTAGTTTGGAGTCAGTGAGTGACTTGTACGGCATAAACCGCACTGGAATGGCATATGGTTTTCGATTACGCAATTCATCAGCAATCATGAACACCAAAACATGACTGGCAGCAGTGCGCTTCTTGGTGAAGAGATCTTTGAGGTAACTTAACAGATTAGATTTCAAAGAATTTAAATCTCCACATGCACCATTGTCACTATCTTGAAAAAAAATCTTGTGAAAAAGCATTCAATTCAGTCTGAAAAGTTCTAGCTTTCTTTACCAGTTCCTCAAACCCAACAACAGTCCAAGCCAATTCCATCACTGTTTGATCAGATGATCTACCACCCTGAATTGCCCTGCTGTACACACCACTAGCAACTTCAGCACCAGTAGTCAGGAATTCCAAATCACTTTCCAATTCCACCTGCAACTTTCTCACATCTCTCCCAATTAGCCTAGACCTTTCTGGTGTACCAACACTCTTCACAAACACACACCTGGCTTTGTAATCGGCATATAAGGCCTGCAACGAACCATCCCCTAGATCCTCATCACCAGCCCATGTTCCACGCATACTCTCTCTCAACCCCTTTCGAACATCACATGCATCTGCCTTTATCCACCACCTTCCTTGTGGGTTTGTTTCCTTTGCCTTTTTGAGTGCTTCCACCTAAATAGAGATCACATTCCAATATGAATTGGAGTCTCATGAATACTATTTATAATATTATTCTATTTACTGTGTTGTGTTGGCTTGCGAGGGGAACAAAAAAGTAATTGGAAGATAATTTTAATTTATTAATTACAGCATCAGCCACATACAATGATACAATGTGGGTGACTGAAAAAACTTGCTAAACACTGTTAATAGTAGACAAATATTTGGGTTGGGCAGATGAAAATTTCATTTCAAATTCAGTTGAAACTTCATTTCATTACCAACCCAGTGTACCTCTCAAAAACTTACAAATAACAGTCTTAAAATTATAACTTACTTAAATATCAACTGTTTTGGTAAATCCTGATGATGTAATTCGCTTCTGGATCTGTCGTACCCCCAAACTGGCAATATTGACTTTACTCTGAAAAGAAATAATGGGATTGTATAGGTACATTATATGAGATGGTATTAAAGTTATGCTCCTTGTGTTCTATGTAACCTTCATGTATGCAAGGGTTGTTTATTGAACACTAATTACAAGATATGCAGTTCAATACTATGGGAGAAAAGCATGCATAAGATGGGCATAAAAGTGAAACACTCTTACACATATCTATGCGAAACAAACCTTAAATGGATCATACATCCAAGGATTTCTTCTAGTACGGTGGGTAGTGGGTTGGATCCTATGCAGCTGCTTCATTTCTTGAGAGGAGACTAATCCCAACTCCATCTCCTGTTGCTGACTCTCAGATACACGAGTCCACAGATGGGAAATGTAAACCACCCTCAGAGGCAGAATTCTCAAGGGACTGATTTGCAGGGTTGATATCTTCCAAAGTGTCACTTGCCAGGTCTAAATCATTCAAGCAAAGTGAAGACTCTTGTAGTGCACTTTGGATGATATCAACTTCTTCCACTGATGTATCCTCTGTACAAGCACCCAAATTACCCAGCAAGGGACCATCAGTCTCGTTGGTACTATCCACTTCATATTGCCAAGCCGGTCCCCTGTGAAGGCACAGCCACTTGTGCCCAAAATGCGAAAACATTGTTTCCAACCATGAGGCATAGTGATCTTCAATGCCAAGGTTCTGGGTACTACCCTTGGCAAAGAAACGGATGTTGTAATCCAACAATCCATAAGGCATTTGGTTTACAGGCAGTCGAGGATTGGAATCCTGAAAACATTTACTTAAATAAATCAGGTTGTGTTTATTGTTGGTGAACAAAGTTTTCATGGCACTTAAACTTGTTTGGAGGAAATCTGCATTCACAAATTTAAAGAAGTCCAGCCCATCACTTTCCAGAATAGTCACCTTAAGCAAATGAGTAAGGAGCTGTGTCCGAAGCCTAGGTGACATTGCAGCTTTAAAATTGGCGATGAAATCTTGTACTAAATCCCCAACATTGGATGGCAGTGGTCTTGCATCTTTGAATGGGGAGCAACTGAAAATGGGTGAAAGTAGGTTTTCCTGCACAGTATCTGCAGCCTTGCTAGGAGTGCTTGTATGGTCTGCTCCATAATCAAATGCAAACGAGTTTGTAAAATAATCTATTTGCAGTGCCTCTTCTGCCTCAGATAATGTCTTGTACTTCACAGACAAATGTTTCGTCACCCTTGTTCTACAAGATGAACCTTAAAGGAAAATAAAAAAGACGTGAAATACATAGGAAACTTCATAGCCACAATGAAATGTGTAAAGGAGCGATTTCAACCAATTCACACATCTCTGAACGTTCAAGGACATGGCACATTTTATGAAAACAAAGTACCTATTCATATTCAATAACCGTTAAATCAAGCGAACGGGTATCCTACAATTTAGTTACAATTTGATGAAATTTGTTCAAACCTGTCCTTGATGAATTACAGGCCTTGTTAACCGCACTGGCACAAGCATCCCAAAACTCTGGGTCCATATGCATCGGCCATTTGTTTCATCCAGCATCATCCCAAAACAGGCAAATGTACTGAACCAATGCAGATGTTTCAGCCTCAGACCACTCTCGTTTTCCCGAGGACGTTTTTAACACATTGCCGACTTGAAACAAGCTTTTTCTTGATGACCCTTCCGTCGAGGGACGTTTATTTTCCGGCTTCCCTGGCGTGTTGCCTTCTACAACAATGGGCCTTTTAGCGGCCATATTGTCAAACACTTAACCACGTATAAACGGCTGTAGCTCAAGAAACATTGGAGAGCGTTGGGGAGCGTTTATATTAAGCTGTAGACGAAAGATCAAAGAAGTCATTTAGACATTTTCCCGTGTTCAATCTGACAGGAATGGCAAATTCTAGGTTCGAGAAAAAGGGTCTCAAATTACACGGTGAATAAGCGTGGATGTGTTGAGCGTTTAAAAAAACGTCGACATATGATCAATTTGATTTGAAAACACTTTGATACTTTCTAAGAGTACCTATCAACATATTTTAATAAGAAAAGGGACAAAAACAGCCTAAGTTGAGTGGAAAATGGATTCAAATACTCACCGATTTACGAAGCTTCCTCCGCCATATTGGAAAATACCAATACCAAAATGCAACGCGATCCGAGTGCGCACACCACCTGGTAAAGACCTAGCTAAGGTTAACATCAGAGCAAGTTGTGAAAATGAAGGAGAGAGACCTTACCGCGTATTATCCAAGACGACAAAGCGGCCAACAACGTGGAGAACGAGGAAATGAGAGCCACGAGAAAAACATAGACGCCCCCAGGTAACAGTCATGCGCCAAAAAAACGAGCTCTGAGGTCGAGAATGGAGCGTAGCCTGGGTAAAATATCGGTTCGATAAATTACCCATTCTCTCCCGGTCGAGGCACTTTCCCAGTAAAACTTGTATCGACAAGACGCTAAAAAAACTCATGCAATTAACTACAGGTTTAATTTTATAATTCGAAAACAGACCGTATAACCCACAGTAAAAACAGTCCGGCCTCAACCCACAGAAAACAGAAAACGGGAAAATTTCAAAAACTGCAGCCAAAAGCGGGGTATATGTTTGGAAAAAACCCGGAAAATTTACTTAAAGGCATCGTTAGATTATGCTAGCTTGAATATCTTTGGAGAGGTTTTTGTTCGTAAACATAACTTTGCCGAGCTACATTGGCATCACAAAAGCTAAATGAGCCACAGCAAGTATGCCAGAAATAAATCAGGAGAGATCATCGATTACCTGAGAAAAGGGATTTAATTTACACTACATAACAAAAAAAACATGAAACAAAAAATTCAATTTTTAACATCTTTTTGGCGATCTTCTTAATTTGCCGGGAGAATTTCGTAAGTGGCCGGGAAACCGGGTGATCTCGCTCAAAACTTAATTTCGTGGCAAGAACGGGATTTCAAGAAAAATAGTTTCCACCCCCCCCATTTGATAGTTTTCTAAGCCTCTTGTAATTCTTCTGGGTTACATCATTTCTTGAAACAGCCCCAGCAACGAATGACCTAATGGAAACTCCTGGTGGCTTTCAACCTAATGCTTAAAAAAGGTGATCTTTCTATTCTGAAACCTGTGTATTGTAGTATGCCACCTTAAAAAGAAAAAAGGTATGCACCCTTGCATTTTTTTGAGGGGGGAGGATGGGCCCTGCAGTGTAAATAAACAACAACCTGAATTTTAACAAGTCAAAATAATGCCCCCACCCTGGTAAGGAGGTAAAACCCATATACCCAGTGGGGTACGCTGGTTCTATTTTCCATCCTTGTGTATGACACTAGGGACAATCTAAGAATAAACATGCCAAGGCCAGGATTCCGTTCCTATCGAATAAAGTTCAAATAATGCTGCAATTAAAAAAACAACACTCAAATAAACAAAAATAATGGTCACTTTATTTTCCAAATAACAATACATGAGGTTTCACATACAAAATTACTTCCTTAGGGGAGGGGTCCATCATGAAAGAGAGAAAGAACAAGCGGAGAGGGAGCATGAAACTGAACAAGAAAACGAGAAAGACGAAGACGAAGATGAGGAGGAAGAAAATGAAGAGGAAGATGGCAGTATTGAACTAGGAGCGACTGACAGAAGAGGTTATAAGGACACAGGGTCAGTAACGTAAATATTCAAACACCACGCTTTGATCGAGAATTGATTTCAATTAATTAGTTGGCATATTTTTAGAGGGAACCCATCAGTTATCAACCTTTGAGTCCCAAATATAGTGATCAGCATCAAATTTCTCCTTGAAATGCATACTGTACAGGTATTTGACCCTTTCACTCCTAGAGTCACTTATGAAGTGTAGTTCCACCTTTCTAGTCTGTGGATGAAATCCTATGGGGTAACTATTCACACGAGACATCCAAGGAAAGCTGTCAAATGCTCTTTTTTTCAGTATTATACAAAATGAGATTTTGAATTTTTCTTGAATTTTGATTTTTGGCTGCTCTTGGAAATTTAAAGGGTTCAGAGAATTAAGACATTTTTTTAATATTCTACTGTAAAAACTCCATTAAACCTTTAATAGGGGCAGCAGGAACAAATACTGTATGCTGTAGTTGCTTTACCAGAACATAAGTTTTTGTAAGGACAATTTGACAGTTCAACATGGAACCTCAAACTAACCTCTCTCTCCCTTTTGTTTAATAAACAGCTCTCCAGATGAATGCCTGCACACAAGAGTAAATCGAAGGAAGGTAAAACAGTTGGCATCAGGTTTTATTTCAACAGAGGCAGAGGCAAGGTAAGGCCGTGGCTCAATCAATTGCATGCACTTAGAAAAGGTTTTGAAGTAGCCATTAGTGACTGCTGTCATACTTAAGGTGAATAAATTGACTGTGAAATTCTGCCTGTTTTACTCAAAACTGTTGTTTGTTTGATTAACTGAGAGAGCACTTTAAGAAATCCAACCAGGGAAAGGTTTTATTTGTACTAAAAAAAATACAAAATACATTTTGGCTAATCAGCACCCTATATGACTCTTTTAAATACTTTTAGCCTTGGAAAGCACTATAGACAGGGTTGCCACGTCAGGGAAAAACAATAACTTTTCAAGGTCTGGGAAAAGTCAGGGAATTCTTTAAAAGGTCAGGGAAAATCTTAGTTGCTGTCGAAGTCACTGAAAAGTCAGGGAATTTTATTTTCCGGTTCACAAAATCCAGTGAAAAGCATAAAGAGGTCGAAAACAAAGAGAAGGATATCGATGGCTAACAAAAGAAGCTGAAGCAAATGTAAATGCAATGTCAATGAATAATGTTTAGAGGTCAGGGAAAAGTCAGGGAATTTTTTAGTCTCTGACGAGTGGCAACCCTGAAATATCATTATTAAATGTGTTAAGAAACATTTTACTGTTCATTTCTCTTACAATATATTTTACAGTGGTGGCAGTCAAGATAAAGACGAATATGACGAAGACAGCCCACAGGAATTTGACGACGCGGATGTCACCGATTCGCCTAGCCTGCATCGGACGGTTGATCAGTTGCATAAGGCCTCTGGCACACCCTTCGTTTCGCCTTACTTTCCAACAGCGTTGGCTATATCTATTGAACGTCCACTGGAATTCAATTTCAACCTTAGGCTGCTGGACAGTCTGTCATTGCCATGTCCACTTGTATCGAGACAGGATATGAATTTAGTGCCATCATCCACAGAGGAGCCACTGCAACCTGTCAACTTTCAGAATACAGCTGAGGCGATCAAGTACTGTCAAGAAAAACTGAGAGAGGGATGGCTATTGCAACAATCAGGCAAGGAGAATAGCAATCAGAGACTTTCGCATCCTCAACTCAACAAAGAGCGCATGTTTTATCAAGAAGGACAGTCAATGTCAAATTTACTGGTCAGTGGTATAGCCCACTTGGATACAAATTTGGGAACAGTTCGCCTTGACAGGTACGTAGCTCTGTCACAGGCATGCCTTCTTTCTCAGCAGCCAGAGAAAATCAGGCAGCGATAGTGGCATAACATATTCCACACCCGAAAAACCAAACAAGCACAACGCATTCACTTCCAAAAGTGCTCGACTGAAATCAAAGTTTCATAAAAATACCCAATTGCGTTTTCTGAAACACTGAAAAATGGCGGGTTTCATTAAAATTGAAGCATTTCCTCCACAGACTCGAAAGTAACAATGGGTCTGCATAACTGCCTCAGTCTCAGTAAGAAAAAGGGTTACATGATAGAAACCATCATTTAAGATGGTTACTTTGACGTAACTGATTTAGCAATCATTTAACCCTTTAAGCACTAACACTGATCAGCATAAATTTATCCTTGTAATATCAATGCCTAATCAATCAGAGAGCACATGAGAATTAGGGATATGATCACCCAAAATGATTTATCATGATATTTCAACAACTTCTTCCCACTACCTCTATAATAAATGCAAGGGAAAAGAAGAGAGAATTTCAGTTTTGATATTATTATGGCCCAGATCACAGTGAATCCCTTGGTTCTGCAGGTTTCAAAATGTCATGATACTAGGCGCTCCAGAGTGGAGTCCAGCCAGTGTACAATTCGTTCATGGTTTTCCTAGAAAACTGGTTCAAGCACCGCACGGCGGATTTGTTCCTGGAAATATCATAGTGAGTTCTAAAGCCACCAATCTGTCTATTCGCCGTATGGCTATCTGTGATGTAGCCTCACTGGTCAGTCGAGTTTCCATTGAAGGCGTGGGTCTTAGCGTGGGAAGGCTCACAAATTTGAGGTACGAGTTAATGAATGATAGAGTTGGCTACGAATTGAAGGTCTAAGAGCATGTATATGGCATATGTCCAATTTTAATAGTTTTCAATCACAAATTGCATTTGTAGCCAATATATAGCACTCACTATTGTGGCACCGACAAATCTATGAGTTCAAGTTCCAATTAAGTTCGAGATGAGCTGAAGATAACTTCATTTGCATTTGAGTTAATATCCAGAATGATGATAAGCAGTGACCCAAACTCCCACCTGAAAGCTGACCATTAGAATTGTTCCTCTTGACAGTAAATTTCCAAGCATTTAAAATCGGTGTCTATTTTTTTTGTTAACTCGAACCCCAACAATAATTAACTGGAACTCGAACTCATAATTTCCTGGTTCCCATTATTGTGGTTAACATAAGGTCAAGGATCAGACCAAAACATCTCATGTTTTTGGGAAAAAAGAAGTGTCTTGACCCTACGCCACCAGTCACGTGGGCCTTCTTTTTCAACTGAACTAAGTTTTTCATCTGAACTTAAAATGGGACATAGGCTCTTTGAATGCATCCAGCCATTTAATTAGAGTACAATATTGCTTTTACAGCTTACACCGAAATTGTTCTATTGACCATTGTTCTGTTATTATTCAGTATAGAGTTAATAAAATCAACCCTACCATTATCATTATAGGATATAATAACTTTGTTTTCTCCATTTAAAGGTATGCAGCTGTGAGGTACCAGCACCGGAGCTGTTTGCCACACTACCTGACTCGTGGAATGCTGGACTTCGGCATAAATTTTCTGACATTTACTGCCATAAACTCGGAAACACTAACCACCATCAGCCAGACACTGAGAAACAGCTGGGATTGTCCAGACGAGGACAGCGACGGAGAATTCATTGCATCCCAATCGTTATCTCTCCCAGTTCTAAGCAGCTTAGGCCACCGTCCGAGACCTGAAGGTGCTCCATCGTCAGAATCAGAGGTGACAGAAGAAGATGGGAAAGTTCTGGAAACACTGCTGTCCAATTCTGTGGCACAGATGATTGGTGGCGAAGTTGACAAGAGTCCTCAATGCACAGAAAGGGAAGAAGTACCAGCAAAGGTGGGTAAAAGCAAACCAACACGCAAGCGGAGGAAAAGGGGTGTGTCTTTTGCGGGGCGCGTAAAAAAGGCAAAGACACCTGCAACTATAAATGGTAAGATTCCTTTAAAGGAAAAGCAAGCAATAGTAATCAACCATTATTATTTAACTCATTCTGTACCAGATACGGTGTAACGGTTTTCGTATTATCTATTGTTGTCATTAGCTCAGCATGTCATCAATTCTACCTATAAATATAGCGCTATTTTGATTATTTTCATAAAACTGAAGATGGCATAAGCTATGCTAAAACATGTCTTTCAAAGGTTGTCTCGTATTTTTTTAATTTATTATTATTAAACTGTAGTAATAACAATCATGATAATAATAATTATTATGGTTGACAACCAAAAACTGAGTAGACTGCCATTAGGATTCACTTCCCATCCAAACTAATCAACTCCCCACAACCCACCCACCAGGACATCGAGAATCCTTCACGATTAAGTTAACGGGTTCTTTTGTTTGGTTATATATCAGAATCTTCTGGCAGTGACACTACAGAACAACCTGCCGAAACAGACGAAACCACTTCCTCTGAAGTTACACGGAGAGACAGCTATCAACTGCAAAGATGTCCCGTGCGAAACCTGAGGGCCGACGTCTTTGCACAAGGTGCAGCAAAGCAGAGATTATACACCTTCTTCGAGAAGCATACACCGCTAGACCAGAAGGTGGGTTCCTGAACACTCCTGGGGTTTGACACTACAAAACGTCGTCAATTTTTGCAAAAGAAATGAAAGTTTAACCCTTTCACTTTCAGACGGCTCCCAGAGTACCCATTTCATTGAGCTGATGTTACGAGTTTCCTTTAAATATTATAACAAGCAGAAAAATCATTCTTAAATTACATTCAGAAGAATCTTATGCTGAAAAAAATAAAACAAATTGTGCAAATTGGTTAGTGCTTGCCAAAGTTATGAGGGTTTGTGTCATTAAAAAATAAATAACAAGAAGAAACTATGAAGAAAAATTATCTTATTTAAACATTAAATCAACCCAGAACACTGCCTGTGATCTTACCCTTTGCTGAACTTTGATTTGAAGGACAAATATAGGCCATCTTTTCTAAATGTTGGCATTCTATTACCAAAATCACCATTGTTACGAATTTTCTCTTATCTAATACAGTAATTATTTCAAATTCATTAAAACGATTAACAAGTGTGAAAAGTCGACAGATTTGAGACAGATTTGGGAGGGGGTGGCATTCACCCTCGTGTTGTATGCCTGCAGTCACTTGGTTATCACCCAAGTGCCGTTTCTACACAATATGCTTTAAAAAAATACACAAAATGTTTTCTCTTGTTATAGAATAACTATATTTCATTTGGAAAGAGTGTATTTCAATACGTTTATTGTTACTATTTTGCTTTCCGTTAGAGTTCAGGTGGTAAGTTCTGTGATGTGGTAGTGTCTGTACCCCTTTGGAACAGCTAGATCTTAGCAAACTTATGACTCCATATCAGTGAAGTGTTGGCTATTTATAGTTTCTTTCTTTTTTTCGGAAAAGTTTTCGTAGAGCCTTTTGAGCCATTACAGCCTACTGAGGTTGCTTTTACTCGATTAAGTAAAATACTCTCTTCATCTCTTAAAAAATTTCTTCTACGCTAGTAGCTACATTGGAAGACGACCATGTTGACTCCTACCAATTAAATGGAGTTGGAAAGATTAACTATTTTCTTTCATAAATGAAGCACAAACTACAAGCGCAAACAACTGGATGCACAAACTACAGGATTTGACATCAAAATGTGCTTGGAATAAAATCTAAATCTTTTATCTGTCAAGTCAAAACACTGTTATCTGGACAATGCAGTGTCCGTACCCCTAGAGGGTCATTCGAAAGGGGTGCTTTGTTCAGGCATGTGTGCCAAAGACACCAAGCTTCTTACACAAAATATTTATTTTTGGAAATGTAGAAATTACTTTTTGACCCTAACTGACTGCCAAAAGGTACCCTTGATTGTGAAACAGCCGAGAGCCAGTTACTGGGGGATGACAATGCGATACTTTCACATGGTGACCTTTCGCTAGAATCTTAACAACATTTTGAACAGCTGGGATAATCCAGCCAATGAAAATTATGATTTGCTTTTTTTTCAATAGGACCTGGAAAGCAGTGCTGGTTCTTAAACCATATGGACAAGACCGGAGCAAATATACGACACCGGCCTCCGGGTCAGCACCCCTGAAGGCAGAAGTGATGAGGTGCACAGATTGCTTAGAGCTCTTTTCAACATGTGCAGTCATCGTTGCATTTGCTCAGCCACTGACTGTGGGATTCCTTCAGGTACAAGGCAAGTTGTGGGCGACTCTACGCCAATCTGCCAGACCTCTAACTGTGATGTCTGTCAAGTTTTTAAAAAACAGCCCCAGAATCTCTACGGGAAGACCCTGCAGTCAAAGAATGCACGGCTCAATCAGTTGTTATGCTGCTGTCCTGCGATAAGTGATCTCTGCCACTTGGCCAAACAAACCACCAGCCTATCCACGGAGGAAGTAGCTCGACACAAGAAAGAAGTCAGACATCTTGCGAGGGCTTGTAGTGTGTGGGGAGAATAAATTGAACTGCATGAAAAACATTGGCGAGATGGCTGAAGTCGCACCCAAGATATTTTGCGTTCAACTGGTGTCTAGTTATTCAGAATTTTGGACCGAGCTACGCAAAATTGCAAAGGCCATTAATAAACAACCAAATCTTGAATGCAAGATTGCAGCCCTAACTTACATGCGTATGCACATTCCTCCGCAGAACCCGTGGTGGTTTTATTTGACAGTTGCTGACACCTACCAGACACAGCAGGATGAAATTATCCGGAAGTGGTCATCATCACAGGAAGGTGAAACAAGCACTTCCTAAAGAAAAGGACAGTTATTTCATTAATAGACTATCTTGCTAGGTCTAAACGGAAACCATCGTTCGCGTTCTCATCAATTCACTTGCCAGCATTTGCTTTGATCTTGCATTAGTCCACTGAGAGATAGGTAACCTTTCGTTACATTGTCAACCAATTACGAAGCCAAAAATCCAATACAACTTCTAGCATAGCCTTTTTCTCGGCGAGAACTTTACCTACTTCAGCGACTAGTGCACCGAGGCAAACGCAAATTATCACCTGGCTAGGAGAAATTATAATTACTTCCTTTTTATTAGTTGGGTTTACTTTCAAGCCGTTTCCACCAGTTGAACAGTAGAAGTGGTTAACCCTTTCAGCATATGCCAACTGACAAATTCTCCTTAACTGGTCTTTCACTTCGTAGAGATCATTCGATTCGAGCGGATCAAAATTACATACTGTACCTTTAAATTTCCAATTGTTTCCCCTTGTCATCCAACGTTTTCCGGTTTCCAAAAAGAAAAACTCCAATCTAACACGGCGAGTGGCCATTTTGATTTTAGCCCACAGCGTTTAGAAAAGACCACCATAGGTGAAGGTGAACTGATTCGTCCGCCATTTTGAAGTGACCCGCCTCGCTAGTCTGAGCACTACAAACCTCTATTGTTCTAAGGCGTCTTTCTATTGGCAGAGGAAAAGGATAGCGCGAAATGTGAAAAGCGTAAGACGGAAGTTTTTGTGGGAGTCTAGTTTTCGCGGTTTGGTTTCAGAATTTACCGCTGGGAACAAATTTTCCTGGATCTCGGAAAAGTTTTCGTAGAGCCTTTTGAGCCATGAAAGATGAAATTGCAAACTAAATTGGAAATGAAAGAAGAGCTTGTGTATTTGCGGTTCAACTTACATATTTATTAAAAAAAATGTTCGCTTCGTAATAAGGACCAATGGGATATTTGTGAGCCAAAGACTTAAGTAAAGATGAGAGATGGATGGTTACTGCAACAATCGGGCGAAAAGAAAACCAATCAAAGGCTTTCGCATCCTCAACTCAACAAGGAGCGCATGTTTTATCAAGAGGGAAAGTCACTGTAAAATTTACTGGTCAGTGGCGTAGCCCACTTCGATTGAAATTTGAAAAACGTTCGCCCAGTGGAAGATAAGTAGCTGTTACATATATATGGCGGATTCGCTATTTTCCTTTATTATATAGACACCGAAGAAATACCAGGATTTTTCCAGTGACGAAAATTTCGTTTCCAGTGAAGATACGATTTTTATCTTTCACATGTGAAGATATCACGGTTGCCACGGCTACTTCAGTCTCAGCCAATGAAATTTCTTGCCTTATTGCTATAATATTCAGCATACACATAAACGCTACTTATTTTCTCTATTTTTTGACCACAATTCGAATGTGCGCAAGGTCTATATTTTGTTAGACTGATTCAGCGAATAAAAGATTGGTCCAAGAAATGGTTATCCTGGTATTTCATCGGTGTCTTTACAATAAACAGCTTTTTAACACTCGCAGATAAATGTCGTATCTCCGCGCGACCATGTAATATCCTCTATTTGTCTTGCACCAAGATACTTTCTGAAGTTTGGCGGTGTGATTTCAGACTTTACCGCTGGGAGCTAATTTTCCTGGATTTCGGGAAAGTTTCTGTCCTATATTTCACGTAAGAAATTTGCCCAGTAGAGCTGTGTGAGCCCATTAAAGAAGAAATTTCCGGTGGAAATTGAAATCGCGTATCTGCAGTTCAACTTAGACAGTCGGTTTAGTTTTTTGTTTTTCAGTCCGTTCCTTTTTTGTATCTTTACGTTCTAAATATTAGATTTAAAACGCGTTTTTCCGGCAACGACTTCATGTTTAAAATTGTGAAGCTCAAGGCCCTATTGTATCATATCATAGTGACCTACTCTAGAAAAAGTGTGAAACTCAACGTTTCTGATAAAAGAGTTTGACTCTCCATAAGTTAATTTGGAGAACGGTCGTACATACGGTGGTTGTTTTTTGCGCGTTGTTTACTACCGACTATGGAGCTTTCAAGCTCAAAATTGTCAGCTTGTCGAGACTGAAAACTTTGTAGAACGAGTCGCAGGTTAGAGTCACCATTTCCTGTGACTTTGTTAGTGTAGCCGTCTATAATCTACTCGTAGTGATTTTTTCTCGACTCCTAGCATGTAATTAAACTGAGCCTAAGTTTTGAAACAGTGACAGTTTCTTTAGAAGGAGAGCAGTAGGCCGGTCTGTTGAAGCTAGGGCCTGACAATAAACATGTGAACTAATTTAAAAGTGAATTATGTCTGGTTATTTCTGCTGTCCACTGCCACTTAGTTAATTCTGAGAGTCGCCGGTTTGCTTTTGGCCTTATGAGATTAAACGCCTTGTCAAGTGTCGCGGCACCTTAGTTCAAAAGTTGTTGCCGCACTGCGCAAAATCTTTCTGCAAAAATTCGCAAAAAAAATTGTATTAGTTTTCCCCAACTCAAAAACTGGCAACGCGAACCACTCTCCGGATAAGCCCTCTGACGAAGGGCTAACGCTCGAAACGTCAGCTTTCAATCTCTCTACGGTGGTCAATTTACCTTATCAACGCGGTTGATAAATCCAGTCTTGTTTCACTTCCATACCGACGCAGTACCATAGTTTCTTTAGAAACCAACCCCCATTAGAAAATCATGAGTTGAAATCAAAGCACTGTTTTTATAGAGAAACTTGAATTTTTGTCCCGTGGTTCGTCGGCCAAACGTTTGTTTCGTCACCTCCAAACAAGACTCTCAATCAAAAGGGGGAAAAACGCATCAAACTCTGCCCTAGAAATTTGATAAGGCAAATTGGCCACCTTTAGAAAAATTGAAAGCTGGCGTTTCGAGCGGATAGCCCTTCTGCCGCCATTGTACCGTCCACGATTCGCTGTAACGAAGGGCTCGAAACGTCATCTTTCAATTCCGCCAGCTGTGGCCAACTTACCTTCGCATCGACGTCCTGTTTAGAAACCAAATCTTTTTAACAGCAAAGAATCAGTCTACGATGAACTGCTCAATTGTGTTTTAATTACTCTATCGGTCAACCTTTATGACAACGTCAACCGCGTTTAAGGAACACTATGTATCGCTACCCGCGCTTTGATTACGCTAGAGGGTTACGTCAGAAAGTCCCTAAAAACTGTTCTAGGTGATAAATGAGATACACACTTCACAACTCCTTAAACCTCGAGGATTTTGCCCAGGAGAAAGTGCGGGGAACGATCCAAACTTTACAACGAACCTCGGGCTACAAATAAGGTTCAGGATAAATACAGTGACAAGTTGAATAGAAGTTTTCAATTGAGTGTCAAAAGTAACGTTGTGTTTGGTTTTACTTTAATTCGCTCTCTGAATGGTTCAAATCGCCACTTTCTCAACCACAGAGGTAAAACCAAAATCAATCGGTCGTTTCAAAATTTTCTTTTTGTGATTGGTTTGTTATTACTTTGGTTTTGGCGTTACGACACTCATTTGAAAACCGCTCTATATTGCCTAGTGGGCCACAGCACGGAAAAAAGCGAAAACTTGCCACCCGAGGTAAAACTGAACTACACGGGTTTTGCGTAAACCCGGAAAACGCGTCACCACCGGACATAAAAAACCGCTTTTCTGAGTATTGCGATTAACGAGGAACACAAGGTGATCAGGCACAGTGTAGTCATCCACTCGTGTCTGGTCAAATTGGCAGGATTGAAGTTAAACTATAATTATTGATTAATTTTCCAAAGTCTAGGCAACAGATTTAAAAAAATACTGACGTGTTAACATTGGTCTCAGGTAAACTCGACAGAATTCTTCCGTAATTTGTTCAGCTGCCTTACGGGTTCCTGGCCTCGTTTATCGCGATAAACAGCGCTCGGAGGTGGTTTCATGTATAGAAAACTAGCTTAATAAAATGACAAAAATGAAATTTAAAAAGTCTAAAATATAATTTTACACTATGTACAGCCCTGAGAACGCCGGACCTCTACGACCGTCGCCACTGCTGGCGGTAAGCAGCCCAACCCACCGGAGCAGATGGGATAGGGGGACCTCGCAAAAACCAGTCTTCTAATTCCCCTGCCGTCAACTCCACTCTACTACGTAAGTGCGCAACTTCGTTAAAACGGAAAGCAAATGGAAAACAACCCGTACGTGGAACAAGAGTAAGCCCATCATTACAGTTGTATGGAAAAATAGTTTGACGGCAGTGAGGACACTTAGTTTGAATTTTGTCCCTACAATGTTTAAAACATTGATACGAACAACTTTCGTGTACATATTTGCCACAGCAGCCTAAGGGGCGAGATGGATGTTCGTTGGGAAGATCGAGGCAAACCACACGTTTTGAACGTAAATATCTGATGAGGCGAACATTGTCGCGTTGATACCTTTTCGTATATCTTGGTTTCCTATTGCTCATTGTCACTGTCGCAAATCCAAACGAAACTAAAAATTCTGTCGAAATTCAACGATAATAAATAACGCCCCGGATTCCGTTCCCTCTGCAGATATTACAAATGTGCGTCCTCAGGAACAGGAACTCAAGAACAAAACATTTTATTTAACAACTAAATGAAGAAACTACAGAGACAAAAAAAAGAAAACAAAACCGGATTTCACTCGAGGAATATTGCGATCGGTGATATAGTGAGCAATAGAACACGGAGATGTTGCGATATTTGCGCGGGCCACATGCTGTCGTTTAAATTCATTTCAAAGGAAAACCTCAAGCGAACAGACCACTGTGCTAACCAACGTGCATAATTTTCGCGAGGCGGTGTCCCCTCAAGCGGAAATCTAAAGCAATCTGGTTAGACGTTAAGGTCAGCGAAACACTATTCTGGCCACACATACTGAAGACTTGAATAAATGACCAATCAGTCGTTTTAAAATAGTTCCTTGTTGTGATTGGTTTGTTATTTCTTTGGTTTTGGCGTTGCGACACTCATTTGAAAACCGCTCTATATTGCCTAGTTGGCCACAGCACGGGAAAAAGCGAAAAATTGCGACCCGAGCGAAAATTGATTGAACTACACGGGTTTTGCGTAAACCCGGACATAAAAAACCGCTTTTCTGTGTATCGCGATTAACGAGGAACACAAGGTGACCAGGCACAGTGCAGTCTTATTGAGCTCACGTTATCCATCCTTACTTCCATGCACTCGTGTCTGGTCACCCCAAATTGGCAGGATTGAAGTTCAACTATAATTATTGATTAATTTTCCAAAATCTAGGCAACAGATTAAAAAAATTGACCTCTTTAGACTGGTCTCAGGTAAAGTTGACAGAGTTCTAATTCCGTTAATTCCGTTCCTGGCCTCGTTTATCGCGATAAACAGCGCTCGCAGGTGGTTTCACGTATAGAAAAATAGCTCAATGATATTTAAAAAAGTCTAAAATATAATTTCACACTATGTACAACCCTGAGAACGTCGGACCTCTAAGATCTTTTCGTATATCTTGGTTTCCTATCGCTCAATGTCACTGTCGCAAATCCAAACGAAACTAAAAACTCTCTCGAAATTCAACGTTAATAAATAACGCGCCGGATTCCGTTCCCTCTGCAGATATTACAAATGTGCGTCCTCAGGAACCGGAACTTGAGAGCAAAAGATGTTATTTAACAACTGAATAAAGAAAATACAGAGACAATTTCGGATTTCACTCGAGAAATGTTGCGATCGGTGATAGTGAGCAATAGAACACGGAGATGTTGCGATATTTGCGCGGGCCACATGCGGCGTACTGCTGTTTCATTTCAAAGGAAAACATCAAGCGAACAGACCACTGCTAACCAACGTGTATTATTTTCGCGACGCGGTGTCCCCTCAAGCGGAAATCTAAAGCAATCTGGTTAGACGCTAAGGTCAGCTAAACACTATTGCGGCCACAGATACTGCTATTGAAGACTTAAAGAAACGATTGGACAAAAAAATTGGCAAGGAGCTGTTTTGACTTACTGTTCAGTTCTCAAAGTGGAGCCACATCTGACAAACCCGAAATACCACGCCCTCTGAAATTCATCAAAGACGCGGGCCTTCAGAATTGCAATTTGGTCGACTACAAACACCGATTATCTTATAGTATTGGCTTCAGCTTGTCCGAATAAGCAGCCCTTGTTTAACCAAGAATAGCTTCTACTTCAATGTCGGAGATCGGGTTACCCACGTCAGAGAAACGAGCAGTTAGCATGTCAGCAGAATTTCAAGCTTGTTACCTAGATTTCAGTCAAGAGGGCTAAAAGCATCACCCGCCAAACGAGAGCTTTCATACCGAAAGTGGTGTATGGATTTCGAGCAAACAACACGATCGCGTTTCTTCGACAGTGGCCCTCTGCGGAAAGTCTATTGTTTTCCACTAAAAGACTTGCGGACGAGAGCACAGATTTGCTCCTTCGCTGTTCTAAGCTCGTACAATCCCTCGCGCCGGTGAAATAAGACATCTACAGGATATATGAGAGCGCTAGCTTTTTCTTGCCAAACGTCTGTGCCTACTTGAAATTCGTAAAAACTTGGGTGTGATTCGAGTTCTTTGAACCAAGCCAGCCTAGCGTCAATGCCGTCAGCGGTATATTTCAGAACCTTAGCTAGAAAGACGTTCGGATTTTTTGGGTCGGCATCCGAGCTGAGGAGTGCGCACATCTCTCCTCTAGAAGGAAAATTGTCTTCCTCTTGTTCTTCTTCTTCTCCTTCTTCTTCCCCTTCTTCTTCTGCTGCTGCTACTGTTGCTTCGCCCTGGCCGAGGTCTTTTGAGTTTCCTGCAGGAGGTTCGTCTAAAATGAAATTTACAGCTGACCTGTTGAGGTAGCGCAATGCTTGTGATCTTCGCTCAGGCTCAGTCCGTCGATCGTAGATGCTAATTTGGGTTCTTAAACTGTGCTTGCAAACACGTGCAAGAGATTCGGCGAGCCTTGCATCAGAACTTTCCGATGAAGAACGAAAGTGTTCAACGAGAGCGTGTCTCATTTCATTTATCGAGCAAGGAAAACCAATATTCACTTTAAAGAGCTTTGCTAGGTACTTGGAAAATGAAGCAGCCGACTTGAAAGGCATACCACGTTTGTTGACAAAGAAATAGTCGTGAGAGTCCTCGCTCGAAATCAGCCGCGGCCTTGGAGTGTTGCTGTATTCCTTAAGGTGATAGCTTAGAAACTCAAACTCAGTGTTTAGTTCGACTACATTCGGCCCGTATTTCCGACAAGTTTTATAACCCTTTCCTATCAGCCAGACAGGTCCGTGGTCTGCAACAATGATCACATTGTCGTCTTCTGGCAGGCGTCTTACTAAATCCTGGACACCCTTCTCTGGCATCTCTTTTAGCAAGCGAAGAGATCTCAGTTCCTTACCTCGGCCTGGGTTCACAGCAAACAGAAGTAGCATTGTGAAATTCATGTGCGGTCGCGCTTTCACCAGACGACGAGATGCTTCTTCAAATTTGCAGTGAAGTTTTCGAACTAGCTCTTGATACTGGGGCCAGAACAGTCTAACAGACGGCATGCTCTTTGTCACGACTTGTGCTTTCTCCCGCTGATTTCTCAGTGCGCGAAGTCCGCAAACGCCAGCAACCTCTTCGTAACCCGGCGGCTCGCGTCTACGTGAAGAAACTTGGAAACGGTCACTAACGAGTGAATGTAATTGGCGGCAGTAGCACCCTGGACACGCCTGTGGGTTCGTAAATGATCAACAAATGACTCCACTAGTGTCATGTTATCGTGGTGAGCTAGGGCAGGACTTACATTCAACTTGCTTGCTGCGAAACTCAAGAAGGTGACAATCCGCTCAAGGTATTTTGCCCAGGTCGAAGAGGTCATTTTGGGGCTTCGCCTCTTGTGATTAAACTCGGAAAGATAGAAAGTTTTCATCAAGTTGATTTCTTTTTTGACAGTTTTGAAACGGGAAGGATCTAATTTTCGTTTCCTTGAAAGCGTATCCACCTCGTCAACCTCAGGCTCTTGCTGGACACAGCCATCACCACTGTCATGGTCAGAGCAGCTCAAAGGCCCTTCTTCACCTTCTAGTCGGAATTCCGAAAGAGCGCGCTCATCCTCGCCCACGCTTCCAGGCCGCTCTGGTGTTTGTAGTGCCTGTGCCTGGGAACTTCTTGTTTCGGTATCACGAGCCGTCGTGCGCATTGTTTGTAAGCCGGAAAATTTGTTTTCTTTTGGCAATCTTTGTTGACTAGTTGTGGTGTAGATAGGGAATGGTAATCTGGCTTTTGCCCCTTGACTGAAATCCCTCCCCACCGTCCAAAAAGTATCGTTTGTCTCGTCATCGATACTGTTCTCAAACGAATTAGGACTACCTAGTGTTTCCTCGACCGAAGCGGTTAATAAGTTCACCAACGTATCAAAGAACTCTCAGTTTATTTGCTGTCTCTTATAGGGTTGTACCTGGTTTACAGCTTTGAGTCTTTCGAAACCTGTATTAACATCACAACGATAATTATACACAACAATATTGCCAAAGTTGAATGATTGAATATTTACATACCCGATGGCTCTTATTTAATTCTTTATCTTCGGGAGGGAAACCGGCGGTAATCTCAATTGTCGTTCGCAATGTCACTAATTACAATTAATAATCGATTGTAACGTAATCCTCTCATTAATTATCGATTGTAACGTAATCGTCACAAATTAAGAATTCGTTTCCAACGAAACACTCCCCACTCTCTGAAAGTGTAAAATACGGAGTCCTTAGTTTTTTGTCCCTTTTTTTTTAATATTTTAATCTTGACCCTGGAGTTCGTCTTCTTCGTCGACGGGGACAATCACAACAAGCCGCTGTACGGGTCGCTCTACTGTCACATAACCCCGACCTTTGTAGATTTGTACCTTTTCGTTTAGCACTGGGTTCTTGTATTGGATCTCAACCTTTCTGACCTTGCCGTCCTTTCCCGGATTAGCTGTTACGACGCGTCCGAGTTTCCATTTACCTCTTACTTGATTGGAATCTTGAATTAG
Source organism: Siderastrea radians (assembly GCA_964017195.1). Lineage (NCBI taxonomy): Eukaryota > Metazoa > Cnidaria > Anthozoa > Scleractinia > Rhizangiidae > Siderastrea > Siderastrea radians. The sequence goes on from CAXHKT010000183.1 coordinate 634,858, forward strand.
CACGATGTCGCCAACCTTAACGTCGCGCTTACATGTATGCCATTTTTGTTTTATTAATAAACTCGGAAAGAAGTCACGTGTCAGTCTGTTCCAAAACGCGTTTATGATGCCTTGCACAAAGTAGAAACGGCGGCGAGGATTTGCGTCTCCTTCAAATGGTCCGCTGGGGATTCTTGCAGATGCACGTCCTAATAAGATATTATTCGGACAGAGATATGCTCCATCTTCAGGTGTTGTGGGATGTCGCCCTATTGGTCTTTCATTAATTAAATTAGCGACCTCGAAACAGACTGTCTGGAGCTCTGAAAATATCATGATGTTCTGGCCGATTGCTGCGGTGATAGCTCGTTTGACGGATTTTATAAGGGCTTCTGAGATTCCGTTCTGCCAGGGGGCGTCAGCTGGTGTAAATTCCCACTTTAGTCCTTCGATCACTCCAAACTTTCGAGTTTTTTCATATCCCAGCCCTTTGTCATGTTTCGTAGCTCTTCATTGGCTGATACCAGTTGTGGGCCATTATCTGAGTAAAGCTTTGCAGGATACCCTCTCAGAGATGCAAACCGTCTCAATACGAGTAAGAATGCTTCCGTGCTGTAATCAGATGCCAGGTCAATATGAACGGTTCTTGTACTCATGCAATTGAATAGAACCCCATAACATTTTCCAATCGTCCGTCTCTTTACTTGATCTCTTATTTTCAGTGGTCCGAATAAGTCGATTGCTGTGTTGTGCCATGGAGGGGACGGCTTGAGTCTTTCTTCCGGAAGTTGTCCCATGGTTTGTACACTTAGATTTCCGTCCAATTTCTTGCAGATGACACACTTGTGCTGATGGAGCTAACCATGTTATGGATTTTTGGGATCCAAAATCTTAACCTGATCTTGCTTACGGTTGTCGATACTCCGTGATGTCCAAAGCCATGTACGTGCTCCGCGTAGAGTAGGGAAAAACGATGTTCTCGAGGCAGGAGAATCACTTCACTCTTGTCGTAGCTCATGTGCATCCATTTGCTCGTTCGACTGCCAACTACAATTACTCCGTCTTCTCTTGTTCTTGGGCATAATCGCTTGTATTTCCCTATCTTTACATCAGAAGCCATGGACCTTTGCGCTTCTAGGATCCAGAACGTTTTGGCCTTTGCGATATCATCAGGTATCAAAGTCTTGGTTGCATTCTTTAAACTTGTTGATGGTTTTCGTTTATAAAGGGATAGCACTCGTGCCGTTACTCTTAGCAATTTTTTATAGCTTGAGTACTTGTTAATGTTTATTCTTTCGCTAGTGAGTCATCCTTCGTTGTGGTATGCATTGTCGTTGCTCTTTTAAGCTGGTCTGCTGATTCTTGTTAACAGATCACTTTGCTGATCGGCCATTCTGATTCGGGCAGTCTTAAAAATCTTGGACCTCTCTGCCAATCGCTGTCGGCATCGATATCGTTTGGTCTTTTACCTCTAGTTATCCAGTCCGCGATGTTGTTGTCGCTCTCAACCCAATACCAATCTTGAGGGTCAGTGCCTTCTTGTATCTCACCAATGCGGGTCGCTGCGAAAGTGTTAAAGCCGTAAGATTCCTTTTGAACCATTCCATGCACTATCTGAGAGTCGACGATATGGTAGTATTTCGCAAACTGATATCGGGATTCCTTTTCCAAGAAGGTTTTAAGCCTCTTATTCAAGACAGCACCGCATAATTCTACGCGATCGATTGATATCTTCCTATTTGGTGAGAGTCGGTTCTTCGACATTATTAGTCTAACATCGAATCTCTCTTCTTGGTAGGGTCCATCGGACGTAGGCACACGCTCCATATGCGTTGTCGGATCCATCGCTAAATATAATAAGGATAGGTGGTCCAATTGCACCTAATGGCTTGAGTCATCTCGGGAAGATGACCAAATCCATGTTACGTAGGTCTTGAAAGAATTCTAGCCAGTATATCCCTCTGTTTTTCAGGAATCGGATCATCCCAGTCTAAACTTTCTTCTGCTGTCCATAATTGTCGCATTAGGATCTTGGCTCTGACAGTGACCGGAGATGCAAGACCAAGCGGATCGTAAACACGATTGATTTGTGAGAGAATCATTCTTTTGGTTATTGTGGTGGGAATGGCGGCTTCTGTACCATGGCTTTTAGCCTTCCCTATAGGTGATAAGGTCACGTTTGCTTTGAATCGGAACTGGTCTTTGTTCGTATTCCAGATGATACCGAGTACTTTTTCAGTGGATGAGGTCTCTTGGTGCGGTTCTAAGGTCATATCGTTGGCCGTCTCATCGTTCGAGTAAAACCATTCTTTAATCTTGAATCCTCCTTTAATTAATACCTTCTCGATTTCATCCGTAACCTGTTTGGCGTGTTCTTTGCTCGGCACGCTGTCGACAATGTCATCCATGTATGAATTGTTAATTATGGTCCTTGCGGCTTGTGGATATCTCTTGCTTGACATTTCGGCTGTTTTTCTCATAGCCATAGTTGCTATTGCACCGGATGGCTTATCTCCGAATGATACTCTTTGGATGACGTACGTGTCAGGTTCCTTGTTAATGTTCATATCACGCCACAAGAAACGATGGGTGTGCTGTTCAATGGTTCTTGTCTTTACGGTGTCGTACATTTTCTTCACATCACCCATAAAGCCAATTTCGTTTTCTCTGAATCGTACAAGGATTCCAAGAAGATTGTTTAATAGTTCTGGCCCTTTGGCCCAGTACTCGTTTAGTACTTGTCCCATGTAGCTTGCGCTGCTGTTAAAGACTATTCTTACTGGGGTTGACTTAGAATCTGGTTTCAAAACATCGTGGTGGGAGATGTAGTGAATCGGTCCCTTGTAGTTATCAACTTCTGTCTGGGTAAGTTTTCTGGCCACTTGCCTTTCGATCATGTCTTCGATCTGTGCCTGATAGACCTTCGCGTGTTGTGTATTCCTTCCCAATCTTCGCTCTGTAGATAAAAGTAGGCCAAAAGCGGCCCTTTTGTTATTCGGTAATAAGTAGGGATCCTTGATCCAGGGATATTCGGCGATCCAACAACTGTCCTGCTCGTCGTATTGAAGGCCTTTTTCGATGAGCTTTAACTCCCTTTCTTCCTTGAGAGTGTAGTTGTTGCTTCCCGGCGCGCACTTGCCGCACTTGCATCCTCCACAACGCGGGGTGCAATTAATTCCAAGATTCTCGATGTTGTAGAAGTCCTCTATTTTGACTCCTTTCGCGTAGTGCACCGGTTTAACTTCGCCTAGCGCTGGTTTTTTGATTGATCCTCGGATGGAGGGGTGAGTTCCGCCAATGCAGCGTCCTAAACGATTCCTTAGTAGCAGTAGATGCCCAGAGCTGCTCTCCTTCTCTGGATGAAATCCGGCGTAATCGTATCCGATTAAGACGTCCACAGTTCCATGAGGTCGTTCAATTTCGTCCTTTGGGACTCCGAGGATGTGTGATATTCCGTCTATGCTGACGCTTTGGATGTCGGAAGTTACTTTATCGATCCCGTAAACTTCGAGAGTGACTGTTTCGCCCAGGAGGTCGATAAGGGAGAGTCGGTATTTTGATGACTTCTTTCTCTCTTCCTCCCCTCCTACTTTGGTGATGGAAAGTTCCACTGGTGTGCCGCGAAGCTTTTCGGCCTTTGCTTTACCGTGCGTCATGAGGCTTATGGATGACGCGTTGTCCACAAGACATTTACCCATCCTCTTGGTGTTCTAACTCTCTGTATCTGGAGGAGACATGTATCACCGAGTTGATCAGTGCATGTGCTAGAGGCTCCCGATATCTCTGGCGCTTCCGTTTCCGCACGCTTGTCTTCGTGTAGCGTCACGTGATGTTTCCCTTTACATCCATTGAACCCGCACTCTTTCTTTCTCCGGCAATCGCGTGATCGATGACCGTACTTCAGACAGGAAAAGCATGCGCCCTTTTCCTTTAGCAATGCCATTTTTTCTCCCATCGGTTTGGATAGATAAAGTCTGCATTCGTTTGTTGAATGTTCGGCACCGTCATGGATTAAACATTTGCTCTGAGATCTCTGTTTTGGATTATCGCGGTGTTCATCCGCCGCGGCATGATTGACAGTCCCTTTTGCTGCTAGTACAGGACCTCCGGACGCACGTAGTTCTGAAGAGTCATACTCAACCGCTCGCTTTTGAGCAAGAAGGAATTTAAGAAGGCTAGAGAACTTGTCAGTCTTGTTGACCGTACTCTCATCGGCGCTCAGAAGCTTTGCCCATTCCTTTCTTACGTCTGCCGGTAGCTTCCTCTCAATAATGTTTACGGAACTTGTTGTGGTTATCTCAGCTTCTAAACCGAGTCTCTTGAGATCTCTGTACCCATCTTCTATGATTCCAACGAATTTGACGAATCTTCTGTTTTCGCCCTCTTTGATGCCTCTGACTCTTCTTATGTCATTAATTATTGCATCAGCGACTCTGGCTGGGTCTCCGTATTTCTCATCTAGTCTTTTCCACATGTCCCGGATATCGTCGTCTACACTTTTCACTTGTGCTAGTGGTTCCTTGCCCAGGCAAGATCGTAACGTATAGGGTGCGGTATCCTCGGTCAGATGTGGCATCACTTGTTTCTGAAAGTCTCGCTTGAAGGTGGGATATTCTCTCAAATCTCCATCAAATCGTGGCATTCGGATTTTTTCCAATTGCACGCTGCTGGATTTCTCAGCCTTAACTTGGTTCTTGGATTCATCCACCGTTTCAATATCTAGGTGCGCTTCCAGTTTAGCGACTATGTCATTATAGCTAGCTTGAATGGCTGGGAGCCAATTCATCTCAGATGAGGCTGCTTCTCTCGTTAATAAGCTCAGAAGCGCGCTATTAGCTTGTTTACATTCTGTGTAGGTATCTTCGAGTTGAATTTGCAGCTTCCTTACCGTAGCGGCAGGGATTTTGTCTAACGTTAAGACATGTGTAGCGCCCCGGTGCGATGTCTCAAAGACGGCTCGCGCAGTGTCTCTTCTTATCATTGCTTGATCGAACAGTTGTTTCGTTCGCTCGCGCTCTTTGTTGAGGACTTCTGTACGCTCTGCTTCCGCGCGCGTATTCTGTTCTACTATCAATAAATCCTTGATAAAGTTGATCTTAGCTGTCGTTGCTTCAGAGAAGAGATCTTGACTCTCTGTGATCCACTTGTCGGCGTCTTCAAGCTCATCGTCTCTTAGATACATCGTGTACAAGTCGTGCTTACTCTCGAGGATATTCCACGCATCGACGAGTTGTGCGTAATTGCTTTCCACGAGTTCGCGGTTGCTTTTGCTTGAAATAGATTTCAGGAGCTCGTTTCTTTTCCTCGTGAATCGCGTCTTTGCGGTTCGACGAATGGTCTTGGCTTCTTCTGCCATCTCGCGGGACGGGTTTCGAATGTTTCCTCGACCGAAGCGGTTAATAAGTTCACCAACGTGTCAAAGGACTCTCAGTTTATTTGCTGTCTCGTATAGGGTTGTACCTGGTTTACAGCTTTGAGTCTTTCGAAACCTGTATTAACATCACAACGATAATTATACACAACAATATTGCCAAAGTTGAATGATTGTATATTTACATACCCGATGGCTCTTATTTAATTCTTTATCTTCGGGAGGAAAACCGGCGGTAATCTCAATTGTCGTTCGCAATGACACTAATTACAATTAATTATCGATTGTAACGTAATCCTCTCATTAATTATCGATTGTAACGTAATCGTCACAAATTAAGAATTCGTTTCCAACGAAACACCTAGTTCAAAACACCTTGCGCTTTCATTTTGCATGCGCGATTGGTGATAAGCCTCTAAGACTGAAACGTCTCGCTTAGATATTAGTGAAATTACTTTAAAACCAGCTAATTGTGGCCTTGCCTTCGTGATGTTGTCTTGGAGGTTATTAGGGCAACGAACGAGGTTAAGTCCTAATGTTCGCATACGGGACTTGATGGTTTGTCTTGGGATGTCAGGAAACACTTTGTCGCATACCTCAACAAAAGCATGAAGTTTCAGGCCATCGCTATCTTGAACTTGAAATAATGGGTCGCAGGTTTGTCTGTAATCCCAAGTAGGAGAAACCGAAAGGCCTTTTCTCCAAAGAACGCAATTGGAAAAAACGGAGGTAAGTACCGGAGCTTTGAAGAGGCGTTTTGCTTAGACCACTACTCAAGTATATACGGGGAAATTTACAAAATTGCACGAAAAAGGTCACCCCATTACACTTTTGGTTGACATTCCTACATTGTGGTGGATGTTCCTACGTCTATGGTGGAGTTTCCTACTCATTTTGGTTGAGTTTCCTACCCGCATCATTGAGTTGTACAAGAGCTTTTCTCCAAAATTTTGACCTTCTAGGGTTGTTGTTTTGTTTTATTGACTCAATCTATCACGCTTTAGGTTTTTTATAGATATTCATCTTTGAGTGATATTCAGATTCATACTTAGACTTGGTCTCAGGATAAAACTCAGATTGCGATTCAGATTCAGACTCACATTTATTGTTCGGTTAGGGGCCAGTTTAAATACTCAGATTCAGACTAAGATTCAGATTCAGATTCAAAAAATTTCCAGAATGATCCACAGTTTTGTGTTATTATTAAAACGTTCGTGTGCTGAATGCTTTACGAGCCATGCTTGGAGAAATTCGATTCCAAGCTTGTAGATAACAGGCTTCCAAGAAGTAAATTTTTCAGTTCTCTGCAATTTAAGAAATTTTTATCTTGTTGTTTATTTTCGGATATTTCCTTATCCAATTCGGTTCATCCAGCCTACAGCAAAAAAAACTCCGTGTGACACAAATTGTGACTATCAGCGATTCAAGTATGCAATATCCCTTAAGTTTTGTTGCAGTTTTTGTTGTTACACACAAGTTTTCCACTGAAAAACAGATTGTCCCATGGTCTGACTTCTGAAGAACAGCCAAGAAATGCATAAAATTACTTGCGTGGAAGCTCCCGGAAGGTCAGGCTAACAACTTGTCAAATCGTAAACGACGGAAACGGCGGCATTTGCGCTTTTAGAAAACCAATAAAGAACTAACAAAACAACTGATCAGGAAACAATCGAGCAATTACCAAATTGGTGTCTGCGAGATATGTCCAAGGGCCACGTGAGGAGTTCTGTTCACCTTTCAAGGGCGCCTCCTAAAACAAGATCACAAACGGGACACTGGACATTACACCAAAAGTTGCTAGTATGAAAAACGACTGATTGTCTAGTTCCTGTTTACAAATGGAAGAATCACCCAAAGTGTTCGAAAATGGCATTCATTGTTCCCCAGTTCTTTCACAGGAATTAATTAGCATTGACAAAGCTTGTTCAGTTTCTCGTTCGAATAATTTGTAAATCGTTGGCTAAGAGAGGAGTTATGAGAGCTTGTTTTTCTTGATCTCTCTAGAGCTTTGATGCTGTGACGTTTTATCGTTTGACCTCTGTGAGGAAAATTGCAAAGTGCACAAGGGGCCACTTGACTATATCAACGATTAACCCACTAGCAAGCTAAGCAAGCTACTGCGGCCCTTTTTTCAAAGTAAATAGAGCTGACTGCAACAATGACTGGGCCAAAACTATTGCTTTCCGTTGTGTATCCTTGCACGTCGAAATGCCAATGAAAGAGCCACATTTCAGCGACACCTTGCAAACAGAGCTCTCACGTCGAGAAAACATATACAATAAACAACTTTCCGCTTTGATTGCCTTTCTGCCATTGTCATCACTTCATTCGATTCTTCTAGCTCTAATTCGATTCTTCTTTTGCGCTTAAGTACTTTTACAAACAAACAAAAGAACAAAAAAAACTACTGATAGATCCTGCTCTTCTTCCAACCGAATTTTTTCTACAAACAAGACAGTAACGTGCCATTAGGACAGAGATAAATTCCCAAGCAAGAGGTAACACAAGAATGTCAAGTTACGAATTCTGAGTAAAAAACACCGCAAAAGGATTGAGCAATTCAACGCTCAGACGATACAGGTTTTCGGTGAAAACAAAAAAGGTCAATGAGATTTTAATCTTAACAGTAACTTAAGAGGCCCTGACTGTAAATATCGAGAATCGGCGGACAAGCTCAGAAAATCGAAAATCCTGATAACTTGCCAGAAGAACACTTTTGGGGAGCTATCTTCGAAAATAGTACTTAAACCTTCTGAAATTCTATTGTTTTCGGGAAATTCGGAAAAACGGTTTTGCTTAGTTTATTACGCAATAATCAGGCTTAAAATTAAACAAATTGAAAGCGCTTGCTTGTAAACAGTTTGCAACGCCAGAAAACAATTTTAATTTTAAATGATAGTAATACTCGTCTACTTACTATCAATGGGAATTGCATGGAGTTTTGCTTTATTTATATGGTTTGGTGGTTCTTTCAAACAAAGGCATTTTGCGCACTTCGGAAAAAGGCAAAAATTGGTAAACTACAGAGGCTTAAAATGGGTCTTGGTATGTCTAATATCGAATTGAAATAAACACTATGATAAAGTTTGGCCCTACTTCTATTATGATATGAAATAAAAAATCTGGGCAATTCGGGCTCGCGCTGACAAAAAGAAATATTCGCGAACCAGTGTTGCCAAAATTTGCATAATTTGGATAATAGAAAAAAACTGTAATGGAAGGACGACTTGAAATATGACAAATCGCTTATCGTAACTATTTTCAGATGGTCTTTCTACTAGATGATGCATTCGCTGGTATCATATCTTCATTTATCGTTCTGAAGAATTACGAACAAATCTGGAAAATTGTTGGTGAAACTAGAGTGCAGTAGGTTATCATATTTTGTCAGATACTCTGCAGCACCAGTGGCCTTTCTTTGTTATTTGCAGTTTCTTTGGGAAAATACTTTATGTTCTCGAAAATCCAAACCGTTTCTTTTATAAATCATTAAAGTTGACTTACGCGTATAAATTGAGAGCTAAAATGGCTGTGTAAGGTAAGGAACACAAAGTACCACTCGTAATAATCCAGTCACGCAACCGATCACTTCACGTTCATGCAAACGTGAAAATGTTCTTCAATGAAAATCTTTTCCTCCAAAACTGTGAAAGAGTTCTCAGCGATTTTGCAAAGTAAAACCAAACAAACTGTGTATTGATATCTCTTAGATATACAGCAGCATTAAGAACTCATAAATACCGATCCCGCTGCCAGGAGGTTCGTGGTTTGCGTTTAATTTTAGACATATTTAAACAAGTGTAATAATATTGATAGAAACAGCACATTTTTGACAAATACGGATAAATCATAATAATGATGCACTTTTGCCTCCTGGCCAAAATAGTGTCATTTCAAAAAGTCGCCCAAAATCTTAGTAGCCATTTGAAAAGAGCGATCGAGTCACGTACACAACATACTATGTCGCAGTTTTCTTCTCTCGAAGAGAATGGTGTCACATGTATACGAAACTAATTCCAGACTTGCCTGTTGGAATTTTCGTCCCAGTAGAATATCAGCTGCACATGACAGTATGCCCCAAACACAGGGATGCGTAGGGTATTCGCTGGAGAACTAGCCATGCATAAAACAGCGGCCAATGTAGGAGCCCGCATTTAAAAACTGTCATAAGTAGGTTGACAAAATGACAAAACATATTCACGAGACGCAAGTCACGCAACAGCTTGTGTAGAACTTTTAAAACTTCTTCTCCTTCTCTTTAGTTTTACGTAGAAATAGTATAAGCCCAAAACAATGCAAGAATAGATCGAAGGAATGTTTTAGTTCATTCTTTGAGTGTCTTCAGTAAATAAAATCCTCTAAATTGAGCTCACCAAACTACTACTTCTCATTTCATTCATTTCATTATGCAAATTTTGGCAACACTGGTTCGCGAATTTTTCTTTTTGTCAGCGCGAGCCCGAATTGCCCAGATTTTTTATTTCATATCATAATAGAAGTAGGGCCAAACTTTATCACAGTGTTTATTTCAATTCGATATTAGACATACCAAGACCCATTTTAAGCCTCTGTAGTTTACCAATTTTTGCCTTTTTCCGAAGTGCGCAAAATGCCTTTGTTTCAAAGAACCACCAAACCATACAAATAAAGCAAAACTCCATGCAATTCCCATTGATAGTAAGTAGAAGAGTATTGCTATCATTTGAAATTAAAATTGTTTTCTGGTGTTGCAAACTGTTTAAAAGCAAGCGCTTTCAATTTGTTTAATTTTAAGCCTGATTAATGCGTAATAGACTAAGCAAAACCGTTTTTCCAAATTTCCCGAAAACAGTAGAATTCCAGAAGGTTTAAGTAATATTTTCGAAGATAGCTCCCCAAAAGTGTTCTTCTGGCAAGTTATCAGGATTTTCGATTTTCTGAGCTTGTCCGCCGATTCCCGATGTTTACAGTCAGAGCCTCTTAAGTGGTCAATCGAGTAACCAGCGCCTTCTGAGAAGATGTCTGCCTTAGGTCTTAACTGAACACTTATCAGGAGGAAACAAGAAAACTGGCCTTGACCGGAAGATTTGTACTTTGTGCGCCCTTCTTGGATATTCCTAGCCTGAATTTCAAAAATTCAACAACGAAAAACATCACGATATCTGACTTATGTAATGGCGCTATTTGAGCCAAAATATAAAGGAAAAAAACTATGACAGGAATCAATGAAATAACAAGACGATTGCTCAGTAAAAAGAAACAAAAACAAAAACAAAACTGATTGCAGAAACTTACCAAATTGTTAAGCAAAGATGAACGACTCTGGGACACCCGATGGTCTGACTTCTGAAAAACAGACAAATTAAGAAAACGCAGCAAGTTCTAGCACGAACGTATCTCGACGTATCGTGCTCTCTGTTCTTACTAAAGGGATAAAGTATATCATTGACGAAGTTCGTTAGCCTAGTCGTCGGGTAAGAAAGGATTTTATTATTGGATAATCTTTTCTTGATCTCTCTAAGGCTCTTGACTGTGTGCATTTTTAAATCGTTTGACCAGTCTGCAAGGAACGCGTGACTCCAAAGATTAACCCAGTCGAGCCCTGAGTGCGCTTAGGGACTGTAGCTCTTTGTTCAAAAGTAAACAAAAGCTTACCTCGCCACAAGAATTGCCTTCCCCTGTGCATCCTTCCGTTTCGATCTGCCAATGATATTAGAGCCACATTTCAGCGACATTTTGCAAACTAGAGCTCTCAAAAAAGGGAACATACGCAACGAGTTCAGTTAATCGCTCAGGCGACTAACTGTTTCAGGCAAGTCGACGCAAACTAAAAACCAATTGAAACGAAACTCGATTCAACTTACAAAAACTGGATCGGCTTGTAAAGCCTTCACTGGAACGCCCTCAGTTGTCTATTCACTCGGCTTCACTTGGTTGGCTATGGCCTCTCTGGGTTTTCGATCAATGGCGGTGACTGAAAAGGGAGAACGAAACAAACATTACGCATTCGCCAACAAATGACGGATAACTGTCTTTCGTGAGCTATCATTTCGGTAGGTTGGGCTGTTTTTCCCCAAAGCCCCCCTTCTTTCCCCTCAATTAGAAGGGCTTAGCGATCCCGAAATCGAATTCTGTTGGAATTTCTTTTCACCATCCATCTTGTGTTTTAAGAAAAAAGACTTTAATTTGAGCGTGACGTTGCATGGACTGATTCAAGGTGAAAATGACTTATCTAGGAACTATATTCAAGCCTTTGAGGCCTCCAGAAACTTGTAACCCGATGACCCCAAGTATACGGCCTGTTCTGTAGAAGTCAAGCAAAAAATATTAAACCCCTCTGAAAACTTAGACAGGGCGAAAGGCAATTCATACGGGACAACCCAGTCGGCAATTTCCACGGGCATGGCTGCCTGATTAAAAGACGCTGCCAGACAAATGGTGTGTTTCTCGAAGCTGTCGCCATTGCTGAAAGCTTATCTTGCGAAACTTTTTAGAACTCCTGAACGGTGCCCGCATTTGTTACCAAGTATGGTCTGCTCTGCAGTCAGTACTCATGTTCAACCGAGATAAATCAAAGCATTTGGAGAGATTGTCACTGATAAGTAAGGTACTCAGGTTAAACAAATAAAGAAATAAATAAATGCATCAAAATGCTGTTGGAATGGGGCATACCGAACAGGCTTGTTTTCCCCCAATCGCATGAGGGAATACTCCCGTACACTGGAGAATTTTGCTCCATAGTGGCATTTGGCTGGCCAAAAAAAAACCTAGCCGTGGGAAATGCAACGTAATATCTTATCGTAAATAGACTACTCGAGGTAAACAGCCGCCATAACAAAACAGACCCCCTTCCCATTGTTCAAATGAATTGCAAAGCAGACGCCATAGTTTCTTGGTTTTAATGGTCTCCACCCGGCCACCTCGAATAGCTTAGCCAAATAGCACCCTTGGTTCCTTTTTTCTCAACTTCTGATTTTGTTCAGGTAGCGAAAATCTATCTATGCTGCTAGAAAGAGCACATTAAAATTACCAAAATGGCCAAGTTTGAGAGACTCCAGTCTTCACCCGGAAACTATTTAATCAGAGACGAAACTGATATCCCAAAAAGTCGTTACGTTTTGGTGGAAATTCTTTATGCTTACATATCCAAATATAATTTGTTTAGCGAGGAAGCAGCAGAAATTAATTTGAAGTTTGTCTTTTGATCTATCTGGGTTTAAGCCCAACGCTGTGCCAAGTTCTAAGAGCGTTTCTTTCTGCTCTTTGGAACGAGCAATTAGGTCCCAAATTGAAGCCGCTCCACTCCTGGAAGGGGAATTGAAAATTTGGCTCCAAATGATTAACAGGCGCCTTAGTCCACGAATGAAAGTACGTAATGGCTGGATGTTGGAATTCAGACGTGCAATGCCGTTGCAAGTTTACATTAATTTTGGAAGCGATAAAGAAAGCTCGTTCTACCTATGGAGTCACCTGCAAAGAAGAAAAACTGATTACTTCCATCTCATATGACAGAGAGAATAGGCTGATCCGTGATTTGTCAGTGTTATCCCAGATTAGTCGCGAGTCTGTCCGTGAATTTTTCACCAAGAAAAGCAAAGGAAAAAGAAAGGGAACTTCAGAAGTTGTGATCAGTTCCGAAAGTCCTTTTTCGATATGTTTTGTTAAGAGGACACAGGAAGTTGTGGTGAGAGTCCATTACAAATTTATCAATGAATATGGATACACTTTTTCATGAACACAGGCCAAGGTATTCCATACGCAGTTCAAAACAAATTTCAAGAGTATTGTAATCGACGTTAAATATCATGTGTTATCTAAAATGACCACAAAAATAATGAGGTGGATCATTAAATAGATTTTATTCTATAACTTAACAATATTAATAATATTAATTGATACACTCATGAGCAAAATTTGTCCAAAGCAAGTGTTTAAATATCCACTGCCTGGTCTGTCTGTCTGTTTGTCTCAGTACCCGGCTTAATGCACGTTTTTTTCTTTCGATATGATGCCAACAGCAAAATGAGAATTGTTAGCAAAAAGACAATGAAATTGATATATTTGTTGTGCCTTTGTGCAGTCAAAACATTTTTCCAAGAAATTTATACAGCTACATGCATTACACTTGGCAACTAAAAATAATCAGGTTTTCAGATGCTTTGGATGGTTGATTTTGCTCACAAATATATCACAAACAGTACGTCTTTACCTTAAATATTAGCTGTGTAAGGTTTTTAGCATTAAAGGCATTACTGATATTTGTTCAACTAATTACAAAAGCTGTGGAGCAATCTTCCCTTCTTTAACATTTTGTTCAATGGGTTTCGTCAGTGCATGTTATCTTCAGGAGATGCCTTTAAAAAGTCCACAGTAACAAGAAGATAAATCATTTAAAACTCTCTGTGGTATATAGGCTTCATTTTAACACTTAGTTCCTGGATGCATTACATTTAAGGTTTACATGTTAGGTTTTCAGCATAATTTCAAGGCATTGCTGATATTAGTTAAGCTAATTACAAAAGCCCTGGAGCAATCTTTCCAGCTTTTACACTTTGTTCAATGAGTTTCATGACTTTGACTCCACAAAAAGTGCACTTGACATCATCAGGAGATGCCTTTAAGAGGCCACAGTAACAATAGGATGTATCATTAAAAACTCTCTGTGGTATATAGGCTACATTTTTACACTTAGTTCCTGGCTGCTGATAACCTTGTTGAGGTAACCAAATCAACATGATGAATTCATGTCTAAATATCTCTAACCATCTGTTTTGGTAGGTTGTGTTTTCACTAAGCTTTTTTAAAAAAATATGTTTAGCTTCACGTCCTTCCATCGTAACCATTCCCAAACCCTGGCCATACTTTTCAAATACTTGAGAACAATGAGCAGGGACAGTATGGCCCAATGTCCAAACAGTAGGATTTACAGAGGATTGTATAAACATTGCATTAACATTGAAATACTCACAACAAGCAACAGAAAGCTGACTAATCTGGTCTAAGGTTATGTCAAACCTGTTAAAGAGGGAAACACAGTCCTCCTGCCTCACACCTAAGTAAGCTAACATAAGAACAGTTTGATGTTTTTTCCTGGAATCACTTTCATTACTTAGTCACTTGAATAATCTCATGAAGTTATGGCAAAAACAGCGAGAATCTTTGCCTGTAAATCTATAATGCAAATCAGATCCAGACCCTTGTGTTTCATTGAACCACTGTTTAGTCTTGTTTGCAAGGCGCCTGGTCTTTACTTCTGTTTGTAAAGCTGTAATTACTCGTGCGAAAGGGCTTTCAGTTGGGACCTCTGAAAACTTTTTACAATCAGCTGGCAGCTTAGATTTTCTTATGGCTTCTGTTAAAACTGCTTTAAAGAAGTACTGCCAAGCATTGTTTTTGAGATAAAGAGGTTCCACATGAGCTTTATCAATGTAAGAACCTAAGAGAGGCCCAAATTCCTGTCTACTATTTTGCTTGGCAATGAAATCAGTAATTTTAGATCTCTTTGTTTTCTCAGAAATGTTTTCTAGTGCTACTCTTTTCTTAAATGCTTCGACCTTGTTGACAACATTTATTCTCTGAGGGTAATTCCATGGCTTCCGCTTGTTTGAACTTTGAGTTCCAAATGTACCCTTCACATCCCTGCAATCAGCTACTAAAACATTTGCAAAGGGAGAGAAATACTTAGCACTGATAGTTAATTCACCTGCCAACATGGCAAGCATTTTCATGTCGTTTGGCAATTCCTCCGGCTTAAATCTATATTTAATGCCTTCAAATTCATATTCAGCTCTTTCTAACTCTGCAATTTGAGGTAATAATGAGCTCACCCATTTCTTTGTAACAGGAGAACTTTCATCACAGTTGGCACCAAAAATTAGAAAATTGTCATAACTTGATGCCACCCTTCTTCCAACATTAAGGAAACTGACTAAGACAGAACATGCGCTCTCATTTTTTCCAAATGGGCATCCATCACCGCCAAGAGCAATTTGAAAAGTGCCTGTTGATTCTGCAAAGCCTTTCAAGCTTTCTTTTCTATTCTTAGAAAGATAAAATTTGGCAAGCATTGGAAGGTATTGTCTCAAGTCTCTATATGCACCATTCACTGGGTTTCAGTTTCTAAGCCCTCTAGATAGTCTTGGTCAATTTCATGAACAGTCCCAATATCGATCTTTTTTAACTGTTCTACAAGGTTACTATAAGTAAGAAGCTTTGGAACCTTGCAGCCTTTACAAATTGAAAGGCTTGTCTTTTTCCCTGGTTTAGTTTCATTTGATTTCATGGAAAGTACCAGTCTAACACTTTTGTACTTCCGTTTGCCCATCACACCACTTGCATAAAAATTTTGCAATACTTCGTATAATGTTGTCACCCGACTTTTCAAATTCTAGTATACTCTTCTTATACTCTTTAGAAACTACTCTATTAGTCAACTGCTTGTTCCCTGTCACTTATGTTGTTAAAGTATCTAATTTGCATCTTTTTTGCAAAGTGTCAAACAATCCCTCGTAAGTGGCCGAGGAATGTTCATTTGTGGTTCCATGAGTTTTGGCAGCAGTTTCAATGGTCTCATGCCTTCTTTTCCTTGTAGTTCTTGGTCCCAGTGTTGATTCCCCATCAACAAGTGCAGTAGGGCTTCTTATTCGTGCCTGAGATACTTGTCCCTGTGACTAAAAATATCACTCATCTTTATATCTAATCTGGCTAGAATAGCTACACTATATACACTAAAGCTAGAAGCTGCGACTGGACACACCGGGTAGTAACACATTCATTAAAATTAAATATGGTTGGATGATAGCAAATTTGTAAACAAAATAGAACCGGACACAACAATTATTATTGTATTTAGCCACATCTTACATTTGATATTTTGATGTTTATAGTTTAGAGAAACTGTCATTTATGACAGTCTTTACTGACCAAATGAACACAGGCACACACTCAGGTTTCTTGCCCAGGCACTGGCATACAAGCCTGGCACTGGCTGTCATTCTGGCAATGGCTCTGTGTTAAGTGGCCAGTCCACCCAAATTAAACTTGCCAAAATATTTTTCTTTTTACAAAATTATTCTTGTTCGTGCCTAAGATACTTGTCCCTGTGAGCAAATTTGTAAACAAAATAGAACTGGACACAACAATTGTATTTAGCCACATCTTACATTTGATATTTTGATGTTTATAGTTTAGAGAAACTGTCATTTATGACAGTCTTTACTGACCAAATGAACACAGGCACACACTCAGGTTTCTTGCCCAGGCACTGGCGTACAAGCCTGGCACTGGCTGTCATTCTGGCACTGGCTCTGTGTTAAGTGGCCAGTCCACCCAAATTAAACTTGCAAAAATGATTTTTCTGTTTTTTTAAAAAATGAATATTTTTCTGTTAATTATATAATTTGTTATCAAATATTGGTGTAAAATTAAACATCATCCAACCACTTATTAATGCAAACCTACAGACTCAGTCAGAAGTTGTGCCCAGCAGTTTTTTTTGCTGCACACTTACTGGTAAAACAACCACAATAAAGAATCGAGAGTATACTCACAGGAATATTTTCTAATTCATGTGTTATGTCCTTGCATCGTTCCCTGACTGTGGCCAACTGAAAGCATTAATTATACAACAAGTGATTGGTTAATTGTTACTGTCATTTAGAGTTCAGACACATAAAAAGCTGGGGGGGTATTAACAAATGTTTGTACAGGGAGGTACAGCGAGGACACACAAACCATTACCCTGTTTATAATAATAATAATAATAATAATAATAATTATTATTATTATTATTATTATTATTATTATTTTATTATTTTGAATTTCCTACCCTGTCAAAATTGGAATACAAGCCTCCCTGTACATGCACTCCCACACTTACCTATAATGCTTTCTTACAAAATTCTCTAATATTCGAAATATAAAACTTTCACAAAGCACCAATAATAAATTACTTAAAAAGGGAAATTAAATATATTACTTGCCTTTTCCTGGGCTCGTTGGACTTTTTTGTACGCCGCCAATAGCTTACGATTTTCACTAACAGCTTTCTCTCTTGCAACCTTCCGGGCTTTCATGAATCGAGCCAAGTTAAATCGCGTGTTCTTGTTGTACGGCATCCTAGAAATTAACTCATAAAAAACTAAGAAAAGAATGGAAAGTTAGGAAAACAAAAATCACAGAGATTTTGTCAAGGCTTTGAAGTCTTTCTTCATAGCAGAATTTCGAGGATAAGTAGAAATATTTCAAAACTATCCTAGCCAAAAATACGATACGAACGACAAACAAACCTTACCTTTTCTTTTCCTATTTCCTCTGCTTTATCTTTCTAAGCGAACATCGTGAAAAGTGTGGCATATTTGGTATCAAAATGGCGGTAAAAATGTGTGCTTTCAGCTAATTTGAGTCAGCGCCATCGGACTAACCCCAGGACCGCTCGGAGGCATTTATCAACAGGCGTTCAACTCAGTTCCAGTCTTCTCTAAAAACACACGGTCACAGTCGCCATATTTGTGGACAAGGATTGTTCCGCTTCCTAGCGGGCCCCAGCCCGGTGTGCTGGTCAGTATTCTGAACCTCCTGAATAGGGTGCAGAGTTGCCATGACAACCACCTCATACTGGGTGCAAACTGTACTGAAGATACCCAACTAATGAAAAAGTACAGTGAGCATTTAATGAAAGAAATGGAGGAAATTGAAGGAAAGAAATTAAGAACTGCTCAAGGCAACCAGGTTGAATTTCGTTTTGAACTTATTCCAGCTGACATGAAATGGGTGTCTTGTATGTCAGGCGAATTAAATAATTGTGAAGTTTACTTCTCCCCATTTGCAAATGTCAACCAGACTGACAAGACTACAATTGGTGGTTCAATTGTGGGTTCTAAGACAACCTGGCAGCCCTGGGACTACAAGAAGAGACTTGAAACAGCCAAGAAGGTCGAAATGTGGAAATCAAGACTTAGGAATCCCAATGGGAAACAAAGAAGTGAGGTAACTAAATTCGAAATAATGAATATATGAAATTCATATATTTGAACTGCGGAATGAAGAAATAAATGTAAAGAAGATCCTCGCAGTTATTAACGCAACTTACGCAGTTGCGAAAAGAAAGCCTCAAAAAAATCAGGCTTGCCGGGATTCGAACCCTGACCTCTGCGATACCGGTGCAGCGCTCTAACCAATTGAGCTAACAAGCCAACTGGGAGCTGATCATTAAACTGGTTTGTAATATGCCCGGGAAAGATGAAGATGAAATTATGAATATATGAAATTCATATATTTGAACTGCGGAATGAAGAAATAAATGTAAAGAAGATCCTCGCAGTTATTAACGCAACTTACGCAGTTGCGAAAAGAAAGCCTGAAAAAAAATTAAAAAATGAAAATAAGGAGGTTCAGAATACTGACCATTTTTTTCAGGCTTTCTTTTCGCAACTGCGTAAGTTGCCTTAATAACTGCGAGGAACTTCTTAACATTTATTGTAACTAAATTCATAGCCAAAGAAAAGTCAAGACAGGAATTTGTACCTCCACTTGGCAAATATGTTGATTGCATTAAAGCAGAACCACTCCACAACACCAACAATGCCTGGCAACAGTGGTTTTTAGCTCTCCTAACTGTGGTCATGCAATACACTAGTCAAGCTCAACTGAAAGCTTCAACAGTCATCTCAGATCTCCCTATTACATCACCACTATTCTCATTTCTGAAGCATCTGCGTGAGACTATTAAGTGTGAGACTATTATACACTGGACGAAAAAATAGATTTACATGGGTGACAAAACAGCAGCAAATATGAAGTAAAGACCGAATTTGCGTTACTTTGGTCATATTTGCTTCAAATAAAATTTTGTATTTACATCATATTTACACATCAAGTAAAAACGGTAATGGCCGCATTTGCTTTTTATTTGCTCCACTAGGCAAATGTGATGTTCAAAAACAGATTTGTCACACATTTCCACGGGTACTAAAGATGCTGCAAAGCTGAATATTTGCGCTCACAGAAACGGATTTGCACGAGTAGCAAATTCGTTTCAAATACGAAGTAAATAGTAAATTTGCTCGACTTTGGTCGTTTTACTCCTAAAGCATATTTCATATTTGCACTTTAATTGCAACCAAAGCAAAGACTGTAATGAAGGTTTTTGCTCCACCTTTGCTTATCCTCGCAAATGTGTGCACAGAACCATCTTTGTCAAACTTTTCACCTGTAGTAAACATTGTGCAATAACATGTATTTGCCCCTCAAAACTGTATTTTCTTGCGTTGCAAATATGAAGTAAATAGTACATTTGTTCGACTTTGGTCATTTTTGCGCTAAAGCATAATTCACTTTCACACTTTATTTGCAACCGAAGCAAAGACGGTAATGACAGTTTTTGCTCTACCTTTGCTTATCCTCGCAAATGTGTGCACAGAACCATCTTTGTCAAACTTTTCACCTGTAGTAAACATTGTGCAATAACGTGTATTTGCCCCTCAAAACTGTATTTTCTTGGATTGCAAATATGAAGTAAATAGTACATTTGTTCGACTTTGGTCATTTTTGCGCTAAAGCATAATTCACTTTCACACTTTATTTGCAACCAAAGCATAGACGGTAATGACGGTTTTTACACTGCCTTTGTTTATCGCCGCAAATACGACGCATAGAACCATCTTTTTCAAACTTTTCATGTGCAGTAAACATTGTGCAAAAACGTGTAATTGCCCACTTAAAATCCATTTTCTTCGCACCAATATATATGAACAGTACATTTGTCTGATAGAAGAAAGGAATCGTTAAGTCCGATTTTACCCCATGTTTGCTGAAGATACAAAGATAGATAAAAAGATAACCGTTTGTCATTCCTTTTCTGTGTTGTGTAAATATGTTGTAACAATTGTATACATTATATTGATCCACAAAACTACCCTATTTCGGCAGATGTGGCGTAAAGAAAAAAATAGACACATTATTATACATTTCAGTGACATTCAAGTATTTATTTCATCGCTACATGTAGCAGTGTTACGGTTGAATACACGATCACGTCTTGCAACAATATAAATTTTTTCGTCAAGTCACTATTTTAAATTACGACATGTACACACAAGTTACAATAAATTTAACAGTAACTACAAAAAAAAGCAATCAACCGTTTTAACAATGTCGGAACATGAAACGAGTTTATCTGAACGGCCACTATCGTCAAAGTAACACAAAGGCCTGGTGGATATTCAGAAACAAAAACATAAATCGTGGCCAACATAGCTAGAGTTCCCTCAACAATGGATGTCTCTGAGGTGCACAAAATTATCTTCCCAGCGGCTAAGTGCACCTTACTGGCCGAAAAATCCAGGTCACCCTGGAAGATTAGAAGTGGATATGGTGTTGTTTTCTCCTCTGCCACTTGTTTGGCACTGGTTTCTTCCTGTTGAAGAAACAATCAAGAATGTAAGAATAAAAACAATAACCAAAATATAGTAAAATAATTAACAAATTATCTAACTTAAATAAGATCTCATGACCTCGGATGCTTATGTGAAGATGGTCACTTGTGAATGTGGATACTTTCAGGGAGATGAAACATTTTACGTTCATGCAGCATCTTCACTACAAGAGTTTAGCGAAAAAAACATGAAGTACTTCAGTGTATATCATGACATTAAAAACAATGACTACAACAACAACAACAACAACAACAACAAAAACTAGTACATCTGGGGACTAGAATACACTGTAGAAGGTGCATGAAACTGTGTATTCGATTGGACTGTTTGTATCCTCATTTCTGCAATCTGCATTGTATTCAGTCGAAACTCTGACCAAATATTTAACAAGTAACAATCTTCATTAAATGACCACTATAAAAATTAGTAAGAACTGTTCCCTTCCAGGAAAGACCTCATAACCTTGGATGCTTATGTAAAGATGGTCACTTGTGAATGTGGATACTTTCAGGGAGATGAAACATTTGATGTTGATGCAGCATCTTCACTACAAGAGTTTAGCGAAAAAAACATGAAGTACTACAGTGTACATCATGACACTAAAAACAATGACGACAACAACAAAAACTAGTACACCTGGGGACTAGAATAGAAGCTGCATGAAACTGTGTATTTGATTGGACTGTTTGCATCCTCATTTCTGTAGCACTGTATTCAGTCGAAACTCTGACCAAATATTTACATGTAATAAGGAACAATCTTCATTAAATGACCACTATAAAAATTAGTAAGAACTGTCCCATTCCAGAAAAGATCTCATGACCTTGGATGCTTATGTAAAGATGGTCACTTGTGAATGTGGATACTTTCAGGGAGATGAAACATTTGATGTTCATGCAGCATCTTCACTACAAGAGTTTAGTGAAAAAAACATGAAGTACTACAGTGTACATCATGACATTAAAAACAATGACGACAACAACAACAACAACAACAACAACAAGAACTAGTACCTCTGGGGACTAGAATAGAAGCTGCATGAAACTGCGTATTCGATTGGACTGTTTGCATCCTCATTTCTGTAGTCTGCATTGTATTCAGTCGAAACTCTGACCAAATATTTAATAAGGAACAATCTTCATTAAATGACCACTATAAAAATTAGAAACAACTGTCCCCTTCCAGAAAAAAAAATTTACAAACCATAAGTTTGGTTTATCTCTGAATTTGACTGGAATGCTAAGACTTGTCCTTCAAGTTTATTATTATTATTATTATTATTATTATTATTATTATTATTACTTACTGTTACATGAGCATAATGCATCAGTCAATTCCAGCTGCACCCATCCCCCATCACTGGGCAACTGCGGGGCATTTGCGCACCTTGTCAGTCCCGGGGGTGGGGCATTAGCAAATTTGGCATGGCTCGGGGGTCGGGCATTTGACTACGCAGGGTACTACTCCTGGGCTATTGGCACATGGTTTCCGACTCTAAATCCAAACATGGAAGATCCAGCAGTTTGCCGCAGACTGGCTCGACGTAGATTGGCTCGTCCGTCAAAGTTGAGGACTGGACAAACTTGTGGAGGTTTTCTCGACTTTATGCATTTATTTCTTAATTGCTTATCGAGGCACAACTTGAGCTATCGGGAACGATTAACCTGAATTGACATATGTGTGCTTCTTTAATCAAGGATTTTATAATTAGAATTTTGTCGCAATGATTCTAAAACTATCATGATCGTTTATTAAATTCTAAACATATTTATAGGGATCGTTATTTACTTTTACATATTTACTTTACCACAGACTATTTTATGATGTCAAGATATTTTTACTAGTGAACTGTTTAAAAACAAAATAAATAACCATAAAATGAGAATCAACTATCATGTAGTGTTGTCTGCGTTATTAACCAATTAGTAGATGGAGAGGCAGACCTACAGAAACAAAAAATCACACATTTAAATGTTGAAAGGGGCACTATTGTGCAATGAATGAAAACTGCTGCAGTGTTGCTTGGGGACGTACGATCCTGGGGGCAGGGTATTTGTCCTCTTTCTTCGTCCCCACCACGGGGCATTTGGCAGCTTAAGTGCCCCCACTCCCGGGAATTTGCCATCCAACAAAAAAAATTCTCATGCCCGGGGGGGTTAGCTAGAGGGGGGAGGCGCAGCTGGAATTGACCAATGCATAACCAATACACCATAAACACCGGCGTATAAGCCAGCCCCCCAGATACAGTTTACACATACAAGGTGCACTTACAAAGATAAACTCCACAAATTCCTTGTGTTTGCATGTTCCAGCCTTTACCATATAGCAGTGGCAATATTGCTATTGCCACCTCAGTCTTTTCTCCTGAAACAGAGAACAGCAGTATTTAGTGGTGTCACATGTCTATTAGATTTGTCTTGTCCATTTTTCCTATCTTTTTTTCTTTTGTCTCGCTAGTCATTGACTATAAATTTATCATATAAAACAAAGAAGGGTGGAATCAAGACAAATTTGCAGTTCAGTTTGCAACCACTAGGCAGTCTTAAGGAAAAAAAACATGGCAACAACGGCCTGCAGCAG